>PVIU01000217.1:0-109949 GCA_004026605.1 Ondatra zibethicus | reverse complement strand
TAATTTCAGCCTTGGAAAGGCAGACATAGGAGTATCCAGGGCTCTCCATTCAGCCACACTAGCCAAATCAGTGAGGTCCAGATCCAGCGAGAGACCCTGTTTCAAAATACATGAATAAATAAAATTTTAAAATGGAACAACTGAAGAAGACAATGGGTGTTGACTTCTAGCTTCCATGTGCACATACATATGAACACACATGGACATGTATACGCATGCACTTGTACATACATATACACCATACATACATACACACACACAAGAACCTATACACTGCATATTAAGAAAATATTCATGGCTTTTAGATACCTTAATGACACTGTGATTATACGGTCTCGTGCATTTTAGAAATCTTTTCTGAAGAATTTGGGAGTGAAATGTCATAGTGTCTGCAATTTGCTTTAAAATATTTCAGGAAAAATTGATGAAGTCAGTAGTACAAAATGGAAGAGGTTATTAAGTCTGTGTGGCAGAATATGGGTATTAATTATACCATTTCTGTCTTTTAGTAGGTTTCAGGATGGTCACAATAAGAAAGAGAAACCCAAAGAGAGGCTAGGCCCTGTTTGTGTTTGGTGGGAGGGAAATGAGTGGTACATTGCTTGGCCCTGAAGTTTAGAGCAGTAGTTGTGGCTCTTGCTGAGGCTCTGACCTTGCACTAAGAGTGCTATGTGACATTCAGGGAATCACTAGTCCCACTGTCTCTGTCTATCTAAAAGGCAGAACATTGTTCTGAGATCTGTTACACTTTGAGGTTGTGAGAGTCCCTCTGAGGATCTGCCCATCTCCCAACCCATGGTCCTTCTGAGAGTCCCAGGTGAAGGCACACAGGCTCCTGGGAGATGCTCTAAGAGTGGCCTCACTTGCCCCATGGCCAAATTTAATACGTGGCTACCAAATGCAGTGCAGAATTGTGTAAGCAGTTTGAGCCCGTTCCAGCCAGCACTGATGCTGTGCTCTATTTTGTGAGAACACCAGGTGCACAGCAAACAACTGGTTTTGTTGCTGAGTGAGGTGTTCATCATGGCCTATTGTGGTAAGCTTCTTAGTAGTGTGGTTCAAGTCTTCTGTGTGCCTAAGGACTTAGAAAATGGTGGGGGTCAAACTTTGCCATTTTTAATGGTTGATTGCAGGTCTGTGTTAGCAGTGTGTGTGGTTCACATCCTGGGAAGAGGAGCCCACTCAGGAAGGAAAAGTGTCCATATATATATCCGCACTGAGAATTTTTAATTTAAAATTTGTTATAAAAACTGGAAATAAAAAACACCACACACTGAAAGTTAATCAGACTTTAAATTAGCATCTCCATGAACTTCCACACAGTTCTGTCTGTTCTGACCCACAGTCAGCATCTCAGTGAACTTCATACAGTTCTGTATGATCTGACCCACAATCAGCATCTCAGTGAACTTCATACAGTTCTGTATGTCCTGACCTACAATCATCTCCGTGAACTTCCACACAGTTCTGTATGTTGAGGCTGCCTTCCTGAGACTTTATCATAAATGCTAAATCATATCCACCCTTTTAAAGATTCTATTGAGATAATTAGATAATTTTCCTGATACTTGAATAATAAGCTATCTTTTCATGCCTAGAGAAATCATACTGGGTCATGTTCTTTAATATATCCTGAACATTGTTGTTTTGCTTCTGAGGTAACTGGGGATCAAACCTATGCCCTAGTACATGCTGCACAACCTCTCTCCCTGCTAGTGATACCTCAGACCAGTTTTTATTTTTTATTTCACTTCAGGGTCTCACTTACTTGCCCATGTTGGCCTTCAACTTGTGATTTTCCTGCATTAGCCTTACTGGTTGTTTTGCCTCCAGGCCCTATTTTTTTGCATGTTGTTGAATTTAGTTTGATCATATTTGCAGTGTTTTTGATACACCTTGGAGTTATGAAATTTCTGTCACTGGTCTGCTAGCCGGTAGAGAGCAGCATTCCGGATCAAGTGACAGAGTTTCATGGGGAATGGATGTGAATGAATGAAAAGGAGGAGCTGAGGGATGCATGGCCTTTTCAGAATAGGATCAAGTGGCAGTTAGCCCTTGGCAAATGATTAGGATTGTCCATTCTGTTTGTTATAACTATGCATGGATTTTGCTTGAAAATAAATGGTAAAGTAATTCTTTGACTTCTTTTATCACTTTGGCTTACAGTTTTCTATTATATTATTTTTACTGTATTGTTGAATATCCATTTTGAATTGGGATTCTGGTAAGTTTGCTGATCCAAAGGAAGTGGAAAGGGTTCTCTCTGTAATTTTTGAAGGAATTCAATGGGTTGAATATATGCTTTTTCTACTTAATTTTCTTTTTAAAATTCCAGTGAAACTGTAGTAACCAAGTATACAAAAGCTTAGTAGATACAGGGCATTCATGCTTTTTATTTCTTCTCAAGTCAGTTTTGGAAGTCTATGCCTATCAAGAAATTGGTAGATTTGTACATGTCATCTGAGTTGTTGAACTTGTATAAAATTTCTTACTCAACTTTATTATTAGTGTTCCATTGATTAAGGTCCCTGGTGTGTGATGCTCCTGTTGTATTACATTTGTTTATGCTGTGGAACATTTATTTAGTGATGCAAAGAAGTGTTGCATTCTTTTATGTTGCATTTGCTTAACTCTGTGAAGCTGTGGTTACTTTGCCTGTCGAAACACCTGATTGGTCTAATAAAGAGCTGAATGGCCAATAACAAGGTAGGAAAAAGGGTAGGCAGGACTGGCAGGCAGACAGAGAGAATAAATAGAAGGAGAAATCTGGGAGGAGAGGATCAAGGAGCAAGAGAAGGAGGAGAGAAAGACTCTAAGGGCCAGCTGCCCAATCACACAGTCACACAGCCACACAGCCACACAGCCAGCCACACAGAATAAAAGGAAGATACACAGAAGTAAGAAAAGGAAAAATTCCAGAGGCAAAGGTAGATGGGATAATCTGAGTTAAGAAAAGCTGGTTAGAAATAAATCAAGCAAAGGCCAGGCATTAATAAGAAATAATAAGCAAGCCCCCCAAAAGAGAAGAACCCATGGCCAAGGTAATTTATAAAGAAAGGGTTTATTTGGGTTTATGGTTCCAGAGGGATAAAAACCCATGATAATAGAATGGCATCTAGAGCAGCAGCTGAGAGCTCACATCTTGAACCACAAGCAGGAAAGAGAGAGAGAGAGAGAGAGAGAGAGAGAGAGAGAGAGAGAGAGAGAAAGAGAGAGAGAGAGAGAGAGAGAGAGAGATGCTTCCTACAGAAAGGCTTATCTCCTGAACAAACAGTCCAATCAACTGGGAATCAAGCATTCAAATGCCAGAGATTATAAGAGACATTTATTACTAAAACCACCACACTGCTTAGTATTGCTTACTACTACAGTTTTGCTGGAGTTCCAGAAATGACATACATTGTATCTTTTTCACTGACTTCAACATATATAAAGATTTACTTTGTAACTCATCCTTTGACTTATGGATTATTTAGACTTGTTATTTGTCTCTAAGAATTTTGTCTTATGTACACATCTTACTGTTATTTATTTAAAGATCAATTACTGGAGCACATACACAAGACAGCATGATTCTTTTAAGTGTTTGGTACCTGTTGTGTGTCAGGTGCTGTGTGAAGCTCCAGACTCTTCAGTGACATTCAGGTAAGCCAGTTCTCTGGGAAAAATTGCCTGGCTTGTAACACCAGCCAATCCAAATACCTCCATTGTGGCCAAACTAAACACAGTGCTCCTGAATGCAATGTTGGAAAATCAAATGCACGAATTGTGAGTTGGTGTGAGCCAGCTCCAGTGAATATTGAGAATATGGCCTTTTGAGGGAGACTAGGAGGCACACTGTAAAATGATAAGTGTCTTCATGTTGTTGGTTAGAGCGTCTGTTTGGGTGAGCTTCTTGATGATGATCTTCAAGTCCTCAGGAAGACTTTTTTACCTAAGTGTTTGACCAATGAAAGAGAACAGTACTGTCGCCAACACAGCCTTGCACTTCTCTATCTCTTTCAGTTCGACCAGAATTTTCTTACATCTTCTGAAGTTTCATTATGAGTTACATAAACACTTGCACACATTTTGTCTTCCTGATGAACTGATCCTTTTCTCAGTGTGTTGTATTCTTTGTGTGTGTGTGTGAAATTCTATTAAACTTGATGTGAATATAATCATTAAAATTATATGTGACTATAACTAGTGTTTGTATACCATCTGACCAGTTTCATTTCTGTCTCTATGATATAATATTGCCATTTTTTTAAAAACTAAATCTCATTTGTTCTATTTTATCAACAAAGACTCAGGAGCCAGATGCTGGGGTGACAACCTGCTAGCTCAGAGAGGTAGCTGCTTCTTTCTTTGCCATCATCTCAGAAAGAACTCTCTAATACCATCTCAAACAATAAAAACAAAAAAAACTCCTACAACTGGATGCCCCTCCTTTCTACTTCCTGTCTCTCTCTATCTGTTCTCCTGACTTTCTTTTGCTCTCTATCATTTTTACTTCCTGTCAACTGGATGCACCTTCTTTCTACTTCCTGTGTGTCTCTCTCTCTCTATCTTCCTGACTTCCTGTTGCTCTCTATCATTTTTACTTCCTGTCAACTGGTTGCTTGCTCTACCTCTTGAACTATGGTTGATTTTATTTAGTCCTGTTTATGATATCCAAGCAGAAAGCTCTTGTATTAAAGGTGTGTGCTAGGACTGAGCCACACCACAGCTAGAAACAGGTTTTCCCAGTCAATAATGCAATCTCAGGGTTCACCATGTAATCAAATATCCTGCAATAAAATACCCCAATAAAAAGCAACATAGGAGAGAAAAATTTGTTTTAGTTTACAATTCCAGATTATAGTCCATCACTGGAGGGCATTCAAGGCAGGAACCTGAAGTAGTTAATCACATCCACAGTCAAGAGCAGAGAAAAATGAATGTATGCGTGCTTGCTTATGCTCAGTTTACTCTCTAGAGTATGCAGTCCAGGATCTCCTGCCTAAGTAATGATGTCACCTACAGTGGCCTTCTTCTTCATGTGTTGATTAATATGTAATCAAGAAGTCCCCCATAAATATGCCCATAATCCAATCTTATCTAGACAGTCCCTCATTGAGACTCTTTTCCTTTGTGATTCTAGATTGTGTCAAATTGACAATTAAAACTATCACATCATCTTTTATTTTCAGCCTATTTGTCTTTATATTTAAAATAAATATTTTGTGACAGATGTGGTTGCTTACACCTGTAATCCTGGGAGGCTGAGGTAGGAAGACTGCCATGAATTTGAGGTTGGTATGTGCTACAAAGTAAGAGTTTTTCTCAAAACAATAAAAGCAAAGTGTACATTTTATAGATAGCGTACAATTAACCTTTTAAATTTAATATTTAAACAATTTGCATTTAATTATTTGTGGGTTGTGTTCAAATATACTATTTTGATGCTCATTTTCAATTTTTATCTATTCTTAATTCTGTTTTTATTTCCTTATTTCATATTAATTGGGTATTTATAGGATTCTGTTCCATTTTCTGTATAAGATTAACTATGCCTTTATGTTTTCTGTTCTTAGGGATTGCTTCTGGATTTGTAACATATGCATATTTACTTTCTCCTACTCTGCTTCCCACTAATCTTATGCTAGCTAGTTTCTATATGATATAAAAATTTTACAAGAATACAATTCCTTTTTCCCTTCTTGTCCTTTATGCTATTATTGTCACATACACACACACACACACACACACACACACATGCACACACACAAACACACACCCCCCAATTACTTTAAAGAAAACAAAAATTAGAATATTAAAAGTTTAAAAAAAAACTCTATCTGCAAATTTAGAGCTTCTGGTACTCTTCATTCATCTTTCTAGCCTTGATTTACAGCTGATATTTCCCTTAAGTAAAAGGACTTTATTTCACCATTAATACAATGCAGGTTTCCTAGTGATAATGGATTTTTCCCAATTTATCAGTTGAAATTTTTTGCCTTTGGTTTTGAAGGATATTTTCACTGGCTATAAAATTCTGGGTTGGCAGGCTTCCTGCTTTTTTTACACATTAGTGACACTGTCCCATTGTCATCTGGCTCGCATAGTTTTGGTGGAGTATTTAGAACTGTGCTTTTCTTCAGCTACGCCCCCTGTGTGTTACGAGTATCTTTTACACACTTTAAAGATGTTTCAACCTTATCACTGATTTTCATAAACTCGACTAGGAAATGCATGGATGTGACTTTTCATTTTATTATCCTTTTTGAAATGTGTCGTCATTTTAAATATGTCAACACGATTTTTTAAAAATCTAGAAAATTTATATAGCTATGACTTTTTTCCTGCAGTTCTTATGTGGCACTGTGATATAACAGGAAGCATATATCTTAGTTTCATCTATGAATCCTAAAGCCCTTATCATTCCTAAATGACTAGAGCAATAAATAGAACTCTTTTTTTTTGTTACAAAATAAAACTTGTTCTTCTCCCCCAGTTCCTTAAAAAGCTTCAGAGTGGAAAAGTATAAAGATGCATCTTTCATGATTCATAACAAGCCCCAACCATGACTGAATTTATATGAATGGGGTGAGTTTTTTGAAAGCCCTTAGATAACCAGAGGATGAGGGCTGTTGATGCTGGGAGCCCATCGTTTGCTTAGAGGATCAGAGCTTCCGGCTTTGTACACGGACTTCCATGGAGGAGATGGTTGAGCTGTGATGTAATAACTCACACTTACAGGGTTTAGAAAGCTTCTAGTTGAATTTTGTATTAGTTTGATTTTGTGTTAGTTACTTTGATATTGTGACAATACCAAAGAGAAGCATGTTCATTTCGGTTCATAGCTGCTCACAGTGTAAGGGTACAAGCCATCGGGATGGAAAAGGAAGGCATAGTGACAGGAGGTTGAGGAAGCTGTCAGTTGCATCTCCAGTCAGGAAGCAGTGAGAGATGAATGCTGGTGCTCAGCTCACATCCGTCTTTCAATTTAATCCAATACCCACACCCATGGGGTGACACTACTTATATCATGGTAGCTCTTTCAACCTCACTTAGACCTATCACAGACATGCCCAAGGTCTGTGTTATGTGTGATTCTAGATCCTATCAAGTTTATAATCAGGATTAATCATCACAGATATGGAATAGTTAATGGACTTATGATTGGATCATAAGATCATATTCATCCATGGGTTAATCCATTGCTAAAGTTTATACTGAATGGATGGACTATTAGGAGGTGGGGCATGGCTAGAATAAGGAAGTAGCTAGGGATAAATCTTTGATGAAATATCTTGTTTTGCCTCCCCTGATAGGGAACCTCTTTCAGCCAATGGCCTTTGAGAGGCTGGACCAGGTGGGGCCTGGCTTTGGGTACCAAAGGCCAGTGGACCACCCCTCTCGGCCTCTTCCCTCTTGGCCTCTTCCTACTTGCCACACCTGGATGTTCGATCTTGTTCCTGTTTCCTCGTTGTGAGTTTCCCTTTCAATAAATAAAACCTTAGCATACCCTATTTGGAGCTAGTATGGGATTGTTTGATTCATGTTCCCCCCATCTCACACACATTCTGCTTCACTCCCCTTTTCTCTCTTTTCTCCCTCTTTCTATTCTCTTGACTGCATGAAGCGAACCAGCTCTGCTGTCCTGCGCTTTCTCCACCACATCCCTGCCTTACCTCAGTCTCACAGTGCCAAGCCAATTAAGTGATCATGGACCGGAACCCCTGGCACTGTGAGCCCAAATAAACCATCCCTTCTTCAGATAGTTTATGTTAGATATTTCATCACAACAACAACATCTGGCTAACACACTGGCACTTGGAGCTGACATCTAAGTGGGGAGGGCAGTTGTGGGTCAGGAACTCTCCACCTATGGGATATGATGCTATCTCCAGGTAGGTGGTACTAGAATTAAACAACTGGACATTCGGCTGGTGTCCACTGAAGACTGGTTGTTAGTAAAGAGAAGTCTCTTGTCTGGGCAAAGAATGTTCTGTGTTGTGTAGCAGAGTGGAGGGAAAAACAGCTTTCTTTTCCCTTCAGAATAAAGGCCCATTTGATGTTTTTCTACATGTCACTGAGTCTCTTTTAATTGATTGTCCTTTAAAAACTTTCTGCTTCTATTGAATAGTCTCTCTGTTCAGCCCTGCCTGTGTTTCCTTTGTGCACTGTCTGATCTGCTTTTAGCTTGTCTAGGACGTTTTTTATTTGTATGTTGTAATTCTGAGCTCTAGAAGCTCCCCCACCCCAGTCTTTTCTCTCTTTGGGATGTTTATAGTTTCCTTAAACCTTGAAAATGTTTATAATGTTTTCAATAGTTGTTTTAAAATCCTTTTATGCTAATTCCATCACCTTCTGTGGTTTCTCTAGGTTTATTTGACTGAAATGCTTTGGGTTACATTTTCCTGTTTCTTTTATATATATATTTATATTTATATATATGATATATGTTTATATATTGCATTTTTGATACCTTTCCTTGGGTTCCAGGCATCAAGTGTGGTGTGATTGAGTGTCTGAGCTTGGTTTTCCCTCTGCACTGTGTTGTGTGCTGGCAACCAATTGGTTTACCCTCAAGTGGCATATTACTTTTGAATCCATGTTTTACGTTTTTGGGACTCTGATGTAGATTTTGTCTTTCCATGGCTTAGTTCTGTTACTCTGGGGGCTCAAAGAATGTCCTCAAAGACCCACAGGGGCTACCCACTCTTGCAGCTGGAAAGAGTACTACTGAGCACCAGTGTTGGTTCAGCTTCAGGATCCCTAGTAGTTTACTATCTCTGGAAGCCATTCTCTCCTTCGTATGGTGGGTCAATCCATCGATGGAATACCTCCCCACACATGAGCAGCTCTAGGCTTAAGGAAAGACTGAGGGTCCTGATGCAGGCTTAAGGACCTCTTCTCAGCACAGTTTCTTTCTCTTTGGTCTTCTGTCTGGAATATCCTAGCAGACCTCCCCTTCCACCGTGTGGGTTCTAGAGACTGAACGCAGACCACTGGGCTTTGTAGCAAGTGCCTTTGCCCACTGAACTATCTCCTCAGTCATGCAAAGAGAAATTGGGATCACAGGTGGAATAAGTCAGCCAACTTTATGGAGAGAGGCCCTCTCTTGATGGCCCAGGAAAACCCAAAGGATTAGAAACAACATTCAATAGAGGCACAGGATGACGGCAGAGAAAACTGCAGATGTGGCAATGCGAGAGGAATGTGCTTGGATCTCACTTGCTGAGGGGGTAGAAAAGGGGAAATAGGAGCCAAACAAAGCAGGATCTGGGACAGGCAAGGAAACAGATTCTCCTCTGCCTTCTGGAAGAAATGCGGCCCTGCTGTCACACTTCATTTCAGCCACCTAGACTCACTGTAGACAGCTACCCTTGATCTCCACGATAACACATTTATGTCTAAGTGTGGCAGTAGTAAAAAGCTAAACCGGGTCGGAGAGCTGATATATCCCAGCTAATATTGTGACTGGAAGGGGACAACTATCAGCGTGCTCCTGAAAAAAAAATCCAATCCTTCAGATGTAATTGATCAAAGCTGAAGCACTGGGAATTTAGAAATTATGCTAGGGATTCTAATGTGCGCTCAAGGTTGAGAAACCACTGACCTCATCCCATCTTCTAATTTACAGTTGAGGGCTTGGGGTGTAGCTCAATGGTAGGGTGGGAAGGAAGGAAGGAAGGAAGGAAGGAAGGAAGGAAGGAATAAAGGAAGGAAGGAAGGGAAGGAGGAGGAAGGGAGGGAGGGAGGAGGGAAGGGAGGAAAAGAGAAATAAAGAGCAAGCTTCTGAACTATTTTGTAGTGGAGGTCATCAGGGTGGTTAGAGGTGAATGCAGTGAACCAGTGCATTCTCAAGCCAACACACCCAGGACTTCAGCAAGTGTGTTTTCCATCAGGGCAGCCCCTTGGCACCCAGCTGCTTGCAGAAGGACAGGTCTGCTGCAGAGGTCTGGGATGCAAGCTGCACGTCCTTGGAGCATAGTTGCTGAAGCCAGCCATTAGCTACACAAAAGGGACCCTACATTCCACCACATGGCTTCAATCAGCCCTATTGCCCAGAAGTGCCTCTTATTGACCAGGGTGAAGCATTGATTCTAATCATGGTAATGGAATTTTGGTAGCTCACAACCTCAGCACTCCTGAGAACACCAGGGAACATCCTGCCAATGCCTCTATCAACTCACCTCTGGTTTCCCAGGGCTGGCTCCTAGCTGGATTTCAACCAGCTCAGTCACTTTTCCCCAGAATCAGCAAATTTTGCCCACATTTTGATATCAGAAGCATTCTAGGATACACCAATTTATGCTGAAATTTTTTGGCATTTGGGACTTTTTGGTTAGAAGTTATTGAAGATGTTCTCTTTCCTCTTTTCCTAGTTTCTTTCCCTATCCCTTTTCTGTCTCTTCTAAAAAAAAAAAACCAACAAAAAAACCAAAAAAAACCTTAGAGGGACCACACCTGAGCATCGAGGCCCCTGCCTGTGAAGCAGGTGCTGCTCAATATGGGTCAGTTCCTCCCCTCGGCTCTTCTAGTCTTGTAAGTTTTCTCAGTCCACAGTACCCAAGTGGTCTTTGCTGACTACCCTGTTGGGATTCGATCTGACACAGTCTGTGCCTTTCTGTGGGCAGAAGCCTCTCTCCATTCCTCCTTCACAGTGCCCTACTTGGGCCTCCACCCATTTGTCTTTCAGAGTTCTGAGCCAAGCACTTTTGGGTGTTAAGGGACAAATACAAGAATGAAGACAAAGGCACAGATTAACTCTTATAGAAGTATGTAGTTGTCCTAAGGTATTTGAAAAAAAAAAAAAAAGCAAGTACCTTAATTTTAGGCAAGGGGCACAGAGAGGTTAAGTGAATTTTGTGGAACACACAGCTAGTCTATATCAGACCTGGAGTCTGAACCCAATAGACTGGAACCTTATTTTTGCCCTACCGTTAAGGACCAGTTCCGCACTTGCACAGGTAGTAGGGCAACCTCTGCAGTGCCTCCTGGCTTCTGACCAGTGATGTTGACTGTAAGGTGGCATCTGCTTGGTGCCATTTATGAAGGTCATCACTGTAGTCTTTTGTTTTTAAAAAGCCATTTACATCCACAAGAATGACCCCAGCTAAGACCCTAAGCAATAGAGGAGAGGATGCCTGAACTGGCCTTGCCCTGTATTCAGACTGATGATTGTCTTAAATATCACCATCGAACCTTTGTCCAACAACAGATGGGAACAGAGGCAGAGACCCACATTGGAGCACTGGACTGAGCTCCCAAGGTCCAGTTGAAGAGTAGAAGGAATGAGAATATGAGCAAAGAGGTCAAGACCATGAACAGTTCATCCACTGAAACAGTTTACCTGAACTAATGGGAGCTCACCAACTCCAGCTGGACAGGGACAGAACAAGCATAGGACCAAACTAGTCCCTCTGAATGTGGTTGACAGTTGGGGCAGACTGAGGGGCCACTGGCAGTGGCACTGGGATTTATCTCTACTGCATGTACTGGCTTTTTGGGATCCTATTCTCTTTGGATGTATACCTTGCTCAGCATAGATATAGTAGGGAGGGCCTTGGACCTTCCACAAATCAAAGTGCCTTACCATCTCCGAGGATTAGAGGGGGTGGGATGGGAGGATGTGTGGAGGGAATGGGAAGAGGGCAGGGAGTGGGAATTTGGATTGGTATTTTTTTAAAAAAAATCTAATAAAAAAGAAAAAAGAAAAGAAAAAAATGAAAAACCATTTACAATAATAAATCTGTTGGGATAGACAGTCTGATGTCATTCAGATCTCTTTTTCTGTTTCTCAAAAAACTTTCACCCAATGGTCTTCAGCTGCACAGATGGCCCTGTCTGCGGTAACGACCGCTTTGCCATAGAGTGGAGCCTTTCTTTCTTCCTTGTATTGATCACAATTCTCTAAGGGTGAGCTGCCCTGCTTTTTTCTAATCATGACTTTTTATTTTATCCCGTGTGTTACAATTGATACTCTCAGTATATATTTTGTTGTTCAAATTGTAGCAGTCTTGGCCTTAGGGAGACTCCTTCAGGTTGCTTCCTCTAGCCTTCCTTAGGTGGGGCAGCGGTGACAGGATTGCTTGAGACCTGGAGCCTAGAGCGCACTGGAAATTGTTGGCGGGAACTGCTTTTGAACAGAGGCTGAAGAGCAAAGTGGGTGGATGAGGAGTCAGGAAGCAGTCTGGGCCATGTTCCTAATGTCCCGGCTCCTGACTGTAAGATGGTGGGTTCCAGGATCAAGTCAGTCAGAGGCCAGGGAAGTTTGTTTCCTCTCCAGAAGCTGAGGAGACAGGAAACTGAGGCAGTCTTTCCAGGAAGTCCAGTGTGGCTTCGCATTCTTTCTCTTTGGTTTGTTTAGAAAAGGGGTACCCTCAGTGAAAATTCCAGCGCGGCTCAGTAGGCACCACCACTCCTCTTCTGCCTCAGAAACGTGGTACATCCGGGGCGGGCGTGAGTGATTTCTGAGCACGTTCCTGTGTGATCAGGGTGGCGATGCCACTCTAGCCCACCTGAGTAAGGGTAAGGAAATTAGCAGCAGAGCTTAGGAAGCCCACATAGAGTTGCAGCTGATGGTAAGTCCTATGAGAACAAGGGTTATATTAATAGACACCCTGTAGGCAGAACACGGAGATAACAAGCCTTTATGACAAAGCAGCCTATAGTGCTTTGTCTAACATCTGAACTCTTTCTTTCCTGGCTACCTGCACAAATACAGGACCTGGGCTACACAGGGACATAGCTCACTTGACAGAGATACATGTCTTCACTTTTTTAACCCCGAAGCACAGGGGAGAAAACCAGATACTATGAAGTCTGCCCAGCCCTTTCTAGTCTGCAAGGGGCATTCTTTTCTAATCTGGATGCTGTTTGCGTCAGACCAAGGTTAGGGTCTCCACAGACTCAGCACATACCAATGAAAATATCACAAAGCAGAAACACATATAGCATAGCTAATCTTCTGCACATCATTGATTGCACAGCTCTGCCTGCCTCCAGTGTGCTCAGAGTTCTCACTCTCACCCACAGCTGGGTGGAATCAAGCCACACAAGGCCTGTCGAATAAAACACTGGACAGCCCATGCTACACTTTGGACACCTTACCCCCTAAGCACTAATAACCAGTACCATGGAGCGCAGGTCGTTTCCCACTGTGATCATGTAGTTGGTTAGTAGATTATCACTGCCCAAATGTCAACAGCCTCGATCTCACTTCACAATCTGCGTCTGTTTCCCCGGGACATATCACTTTCATGCTACGGCAAAACTGAAAATCCTAAGTGACTGTTCTACCTTGAGGACCATCTGTGTGGTTCTGCGTATTTAATCCTTGCAGATGTGCAAGATAGGGTTTGGGCCACAGTCCTAGATGCTGCTACTAGGCCCTGAAGAAAAGACACTTTTCCCTCTTGAGCCCTGGCTATCTCCTGGTGTCACTCAGCCTTAGCAGTGTATTCCCATGTCAGTGCCTCTGCCCAATGTGCTGATCTCAGGGGTCACGGACAGTGATAACTCCAACAAGTAGTTAGGCACAGCAGCATGTGCACCTGCATGTGTTTGCAGTGAGGCTGGCCTGCAGTGTGGAGCCAGCCAGGGTGCTTGGCTGGATCTCACTCTTGTCTGGCTTTGGCTTCACAGATCCTTTCCTGACAGGCCTAGAGAGGCCAAAGCACACAGATGGCCATCTGGCTGGCACTTTCCACATGGCCCAGTGTTGCTCCCAGCTGCTGTTCTTCCACCCCTTTCTGCTTTAGTGGCTCCATGGACTCTGCAAAGGAATGACAGCAAGCCAGATAGGCACTATGGGTGGGACGCTGGGAAGCATAGGGCACAGAGCTGACCACCTCATCCTAAATCAGTAGTCTACTTAAGAGAACTTCTGTCTGTGTGTTCCAGTGCTGGGGACTTCAGGACAGGGCCAAGAATGGGAGGACTGGATGCTGCTCCTAGTGGGAAAATTCCACGTGTGAGGCAACCGCCAGGGCTCAGCTCATTCTGTTCCCAAGAGACAAGTGGGGACATAGCTTAATTTATCTAATCATGCATGCATCCACCTATCTGCCCATCCATCCCACAAACTTTATTGGTATTTATGACATACTAGAACTTACCAGAAGGCCTAGCAAGGGCACTAAAATGAATAATAATCATTGGCCTTGGTTGGTACAAACCTATGTCTCAGTTTAAAAGCTGTAGAGGATGGGGGCAGTTCCTTTAAGCATGCTGTAGTAACCCCCAGCCCCTGTGGAGCTTAAGGGGAAGGTGAAAGGTAATACACAGAGAGATGGGCTAGAACAAGGCTCAAAATTTACTGCCTCTATTCTCTGTGCCCTGGTATAGTTGCCTGATTTAGCAAACACAACATGTGTTGGTAATATACTTATACAAATAAAATAGGGTGAAAGAGTAATAATGGAACAGGAAGGATTAAACAGAGTGGAGACTGGGGGGCAGGGTAGAGGAAAGAGTATGGTGAGGGATAAGCAACAGTAAAAACTTTTTAAAAAGTCATCTGGGAAAACCACTACTGTAGAAGCTTTCTAAAATATATACATATAATATACATATACAAAAGGAGTTTAAATGGAGTTATGCAGTAAAGGGGGTGGGTACAATCCCTCTCTCACATACCATAGTCTATCAATAATAAAAAACCCAGTGTCAGGTATGGGCTACCTCTTTTTGAGTTGTTGGTTAGTGGGGTCTCATAGAACCTCCAAACATCATAAGCTATTGCCATTGCTCTTGGCTACTCTCTAGAACATGATTGTAAGAGTCTGTTGTGAAAGACATCTCATACTTGAGTCATAAGATATGGAGAAACCAAGGGGGTATGGACTGTGAGATTTCATCCCTACTGTGTAGCTCTCATAGTACTAGAAGATTCCATGCATGCTATTGAGGAGAAATGTAATCAACAATCTTACCCAGCTGTGAATTCTGTGAGATACAATGATGACTGCCCTGGCAAGGTAGGTCCTCTGGTGACATAGTGACACAAATGTTATGGGAGTAACCAATCACTTTCTGATTGGATTTTTGTCCTGCTCCATAAGACATAACTAATGTCTTGTGTCCTAGTTTGGTTTCTGTTGCTGTGATAAAACACCAACCAAAAGCAGCTTGGGAAAGAAGAGGGTTTATTCGTCTTACAGGTTATATAATGCATCATTGAATGAAGCCAAAGCAGGAACCCGAGGGCAAGTACTGGAACAGAGATACAGAAACATGCTGCTTATTGGTTTGCTTACTCTGACTTGCTCAGTTATCTTTCTTTTATAGCCTGGGATTACCTGGCAAAGTATGGCACTGCACACAGTAGGTTGGGCCTTCCTACACCCAATCATCAGTTGAGAAAATGCCCCACAGACATGTCTACAGACCAATATGATGGATGCAATTCTTCACTTGGGATTCCCTCTTCCTAGGTATGTCTAGGTTTATACAAGTTGACCAAAAACTAACTGTGACTCCCAGTACCATTAACTGGGCCAAAAATGCTGACTGCCTAGGTCATCGGCCCTAAGGAAGAACCTAATACCATTGTACTGCTAAATGGATATAGTAATAAGCTGATCCCTGAGTTCTTATATTCATATCCATAGATTAGTGCACCTCTCAATCCTCATGAGAGAAGTTTCTTTTTTTATAGTAGAGTGCAATCAATATAGACCCACAACTGGTTGACATGCTGGGAATAAGAGACAGTGGAGTGGGAAATCTGTATAAGACCCTTCACTCCAAGGCTCAGGGATCATCCCAGAAAATTGGGTGAAAAATTGTAAGAATTAGGGCAAGTAGATGGCTGCAGTAAAATGTTATTTCTCTGACATGACAACACCATTGCACATAGGAACTCACAGCAGCTGGGACTGCATGCTTAAGACCTGCACAAGATCAAGCCAGCCCCGCATGGGTCAGGGAGGCACTCATGAAGTCCCACCCCTACCTGAAGTACTTTGGCAGTTGTTGTCCACTGAGGGAAAGAGACAGTTTTCTTCCGAGATGTGATCCCTGAGCGGCTTCCCATGCTCCAGTAGATGGTCCTACACACATGCACATACAGGCAGTACTAAGTGGACTCAGTGTGTTTAAAGAAAAAAAGAGCATATAAACTTGAGAGGAAAAAATGGTGGGGGGAGAGGGTACAAATGGAAAGAGAGGGAATAAGGGGTAGATTTGATCAGGCATCTAGTGTAGATGTGTAAAATTCCCAAACAATAGCTGGGCAGCGGTGGCGCATGCCTTTAATCCCAGCACTCAGGAGGCAGAGGCAGGAAGATATCTGTGAGTTCGAGGCCAGCCCGGTCTACAGAGTGAGTCCCAGGGCAGCCAGGGCTACACAGAGAAACCCTGTCCTGAATAAAACAAAATAAAACAAAAACTCCCAAACAATAACAACAAAAAGTTGACAATGTCAACAAATGAATAATCTTTATTAAAAAAAAATCAGCTAAAGTCAGCTTCTTTCCCGGAAATTAGAACTAAACTGGGCTCCCTGTGAGTGGCAGAGCGTTCATCAGCACTAGACACATGGGCGGCAGAGCCTCTCTCAGCTACATCCGCACCATCAAAGCCAAAATGGGGGTCGGGGTGGGAATTGGGAACCTGCCATTTCATTGTGGGCACATCTGTCCATTTTATGCCAATCCCCAGATCAATGTCTTCTGTTAGGCAGTCAGGCACCCCCAAAGTCTGTGGAGAAGAGCTGATGATCAGCGAGTCATATTCCTGCCCAGAGTCCCGGCTCCTCTCACCTCACAGAACAGCTCAGTCCAGACCAATCTTTACTTGCCACGGTGCTGGAGGACCAGAAGAGGAAGGCCCAGATCACCAGGGTCCCCTTTCAAAGAGGTCTCCAAGGCCTTGTCAATTTTAGTTCTTCTCCTACTTCTGTTGGCATCAAGACAGGATGTCAGCAAATGGGTGGCGGGCACCAAAGGAAGAGCTTAACAGAAGCCCTGTGGGACCATGTGCTGGCACAACGGCCTCTTGTCACCTATTTTCCTGCCCTGTGCTGTCTGGGGGACATGCTTTCTTGGTATACACAGTATGCACCCTGAGTAGAAGAGGGTTATTCTTGGAACTCTCCCAAAATTCTGGCCAAAATGGTCTCAGGGAAGGTAGGGGCCTTTGTCCAGAAGACTAGTGGCATGCTTTCGGAAGTGTGTGGAGCTTGACATGTCACTGGTCACTTTAGGCACAGAAAATGCTATGGACTAATGGTCTGATTAGCTACATGGAGCGTTGGAGGAGATCACGAAGCAGGCATCCATATTAACCAAAGACACAGCGAGAGAGGAAATGGCAACAGTTCTCCTGCGGGAACTTCTGGAGCTGCCAGTGTGCTTCTCAAATTTCAGACACTAATCTATTGATAAAAGCAAACAAACAAAATTGGATGTGCAGGCAACCTCGAGGGCCTGACAGAAATCTCAATGAGGCCCTTGCCTACTTTGGATTGTTAAGAAAAAATGTGGCTAACAAATACTATCTGAGGAAAATATTTCCCCACAGCCTAGCCGCCTGTCACCTATGGTTCCTCTGGAAAATGTCTTCTCTCTGAGCGCCTGCAGGCTGGCGATCGTTAGGAGGAAAGAGCACAGCCGAGCTTCCTTTATTTATTTCTGTCCCCCCGGCTGAATTCTGATGAAGCCCAGCATCTGGCTTCTTGGAAAGATGGCTGGGTGGAGAATTGGGGCCCCAGCTCCACATGCGGAGAGCACGGACTGGGTCTCCGAGTACATTATGGCTCTGACTTCCCTGAAGTGATTCTACAGTAACATCTCTCTGAGACCCCTGGGGATGTTCTCCTCATGGTGTTCAGGTCGGGCCCCCACTCCCTCTCTCCCTGGGCAGACTATTTTTGAAGCTGGCTATCAGGGCTGAGAGCCTTGCTCACGCTGGGGGGAGGGTGCAGTAGAGAGAGCAGGAGGCACCCTGGTGTCAATCCAAAAGGCAAGGTGGTGGCCAGGCTGCTGTGGGTTCTAGAAACCTTTCCTCTGAAGGAGGCTACCAGAGCCCAGGGTTAGCCTGGAATAGTAGGTGTGTGAGTGTGTTAAAGGGTACGGTCTCATTTCTGTCCCATCTTTTTATCTAAATGATGCCAAAGGCCATGGCAGGTGGAAGGGTGCTGTGTCCAAAAAGAGAAATTCCATGATGAAACATGGAGAAAAGAGACTTCTTTTTATTCTCAGATGATGTCACTAACTTCGCACTTGGCATGGTGGCTCTGTAATCTGGCAAGTTTCTGTCTGGGAATAGGTACAGTGGAGAGGAGAGTGTTGCACTTTCTTTGCAGACATTGAATGTGTGCCTGAGATCTTATGAAGTGGGGTGGACGGCCAACATCTGAACAAAAGAGAAACACCCATGATTCTTTGCACGGGACTGGAAATAAAACTACAACATGGATGCTAGTAAGTGATCCTGTGGGACATGCGGCAAGAACTGGATTAGGAGAGAATGAGGCAGGAAACAAGGTTTGTGAAACCTCTCTCTGTTTGTACAAACCCTAGGCACCAAGAGCTCACCAAGATAGGAAGGTGAGGAGATGTCAAGGAGAAACAGCAGGGCTTGTCTTAGCTGCTGGTCCTCCATCCAGTTCTGGCTAGAACTGACTGAAGGATAAAGGTTGGGCAGGGTGGACACCATGGCCTGGAGTATATCCTCTCTCCTGGCACGGGTGTCTATCTCAGGCCTGGTGGCCAGGTATTAGCACGTATCTAAGAGTGGATGGAGGCTGGGAAGTCCCAGCTCTGCCTCTGGTGGGAGGAGAGAAGCAGAACAGAGCAGAAGCGGTCAGACAGTGTGTGTGCCACTGAGAGCACCTGGCCTGCACTTTCCGCACAGCCCAAGAATTTGATAGTGGGAGGGGAGGAGGAAGTTACCAAGTCCTAGGAAGTACTGATGCAAGAGCAAGAGGTGCTGTGCAATCCCTGTGAAGATTTAATGGCATGCTTCACAGAACTAGGAAGAGAATCCCTACAAATTCACATGCAAACACAAAGAACTCCAAATAGCTTACACAATACTGAGCAGAAAGAGCAATGCTGTAGGCATTACAATATCTGATCTCAAACTATACTACAGAGCCATGGTAACAAAACCGGCACAGTCCTAGCTCAACCCAAGACACATAGACCAATGGAGAAGAAGAAAAGAAGCCCGCATAACTACAGACATCAAGGTTTTTTCAAAGGTGACAAAGTGTACATCAGGGGAAAGATGGCCCTATTAACAGATGATGCTGGGAAAAACTGGATAGATGCATGTAGAAGAATGAAACTAGATCCAAAACTCTTATTCTGTATGCAAAACCAATCCCAAATGGATGTAAAGGGCTGGGCTGTAGATCAGTGGTAAAATGCTAGCATATGCAAGACTTTAGTTCAATCCTCAGTGCTATAAGAAGGAGGAGGAGGAGGAGGAGGAGGAGGAGGAGGAGGAGGAGGAGGAGAAGGAGGAGGAAGACAGCAAAGGTCTTAATGCAAGACTTGAAACTTTAAAAGCATAAAAGGAAATACTTCAAGATCTATGCACAGGCAATGACTCTCTGAGTAGAACTCCAATTGTGCAGTAAATAACAGCAAGAGTTGACAAATAGGCTAATTAAACCCTTTCCAGTATATCCTTCCCAGCGTTTGTTCCCTTTTCTTTCCCTTAGTGATAACCAATCCAACAGAGGTGAAAGGAAATCTCAATGCAGCTTTCATTTACATTTCCCTGATGGCTGAAGATGTTGAGTGCTTTTTTGAATGTATAGCTTTTATATACTTAGTAGCCATTCTGTTCTTCAGTCTTGGTGGGGGGGGGGTTCCTCAAAACAAAAAATTCAAATTCAAACTGCTTGGAAATGTTGTAGCTTTTCTTCTCTGCAGGGTATTTGTCTTGGGCTGGTGAAGAATGGTGGTCATGGACCAAGAAGAGTGAGCAAAGCAGGGATTATTGAACAAGGGGAAACGTTCCCAGTGCCTAATGGAGGTTGCTTAGTCGGTTGCCAGTGAAGATACTTTTTCAGAGGTTTTTCTAGGCTTAGGTGGGTTCTGATTGACTGGTGTGTGCATATACAAATGAAAAATAAGGATAAAAAAATGAGTGGATGAGTAGAGAGCGGGCTCCAACTGGGGAGGGTTCGGTTAGGATCATTGCTCTGTCCTCGGCTCCTTTGATGCTGCCAAGGAAGTTGAGGAGATAAAAAGAGGAAAATAGTTTATACTATAAGAGAATTCTTCTTAATTCTCTGATCACAATTGGGGGCAGTCCTATGCCCATCAGAACTGCCATGTGGTCATATGGTCCTGCAGTACTGCTCCTGGGAGAACATCCAAAGGACTCTCAAGCCACTATATGATAGACACCTACTTATCCATGTCGACTGTGGCACCATCCACAGCAGCTATGTACAGTCAACCGCAGGTACCTATCAATGGATGAATGATAAAGCAAAGGAGGTCATTTGCAGGAAAATGCATAGAACTGTGGCTTATTGTGTCCAGAGAGTGGAGCCAGACTCTGAATTACAATGTCATGTATTTTCTCTCACATGTGAAATTTAGGGGGAATTATGGGCATGAGAGTGAAGTGGGGGTACTAGGGATGTGGAGGGAGGAGACGGGGGGCAGAGAAAGGATTGTAGAGGTGGAGAGACTCACATTACCTGAAACAATTAATGTATGCTGACAATCAAAAGAAATGTTCCAGAACAAAATGAAGGAAGAAAGGGAGGGAGGGGAAGAGGGAGGGCGAAAGGAAGGGAAGGAAGGAGGGAGGGAAACAGAATTTCTTACTTGAACAGACAACTCTGAAAGTTTGCCCTGCTGAACAGCAGGTGCTGGTGGAGTAGGCACTATTGCTTGTCTTTCTCATGCCTTTCACTCCTTTCTTTAGAAGAGTCTTCTCATGGTCTTCAAGTGAGGCAGCCCTCAGCCCCAGTTTCTGATCTTGGGCAATCCAAGCTCTTATAAGTCTTCATCTATCCACAGTGAAAGTTCCCAGCTTTGTCCATGGCGCTCTATGTTTCTGTCTGTCATTATTCTTATCACTGCTGTTATTATTGCTTCACTGGGAGTGGAGTGGAGCGCCTTGTGCATGATGCTTGGCAAGTGCTCTTTCACTGAGCTACACCCTCAGAAGTTCTCACTGTGTGGCCAAGGCTAGCCTTGAAAGCCTAATTCTCCAGTGTCTGCCTCGAAAATGCCAGGATGTCGGGTGTATACCACCAGCAGCAGCACTGTTTCCATTTTCAGTGTCCCTAACACTCCACAGAGTTAGGCCCAAATAACTTGCAAACATTTATGCCTCAGCAACTTGTTAGCCAGTTGAAAAAGCAATATACACACACTAAAGAAAAATAGTAAGAATTTAAATTATATTTGTTTTTAAATTATAAGCAAACCAGTGACAAGTTTAGTTATGCTTTTTTGTGTTTTGTTTTTACTTGTTTGTTGTTGCTGCTGCTGCTGCTGGTGTGTATATGTGCGTATTCATGCCGTGGCCAGTGTGCAGAGGCAGGCCAGAGGGCAACTTGAGGAGTTACCTCATTTGTTCCACTCTTGCTCCATCTGCCTTCTTATGTAACCCAGGACTACATGCCCAGGGATCACCTTGCCCACAGTGGGCTGGGCCCTCCCGCATCAGCCATTAATCAAAGAAATGCTCCGTAGGGCCAATCTGATGGAGGCATTTTCTCAACTGAGGTTACCTCTTCCCAAATGACTCTAGCTTGTGTTAAGTTGACAGTAAAACTAAACAGCAATCAGAGCAACCAGGGAAACAGGGAAAATGTTTTAAAGTTGTGGCATCCTCAATGATCTAGTGTAGGATGCACGGATAGCATGAAGTCCCTTGAGCTAGCTATTTGTGTACTTTTCAACCCACATCCAGTTGCTGGTTTCCCTTGAAATATCCTTCAGCACCCATGAACTTGTTGTGACCATCTGGGGCACATCAGCCCCAGGTTTGAACCCCATGAGCCCCATTTCAGTAACCACTGCTTTAGGCAGCAGAACTACTAATGGCGCATGGAGAAAAGTCTCTGGTGGGATTGCTGAGAACCATTTCCTTCACGCTGTGGAAGTCCTGGTCCTAGTGACTGCCGAGTCCGTGAAGGACCAGCCAAGATAACAATCCTGGTCTGCAGAGGGAAAACTGTAGGCAAGCTGGCTTTGACAACACACTTCACTCCTGAGTCCTGAAAGCACCCGTCTCCCTGCTGTGTGAGCTGATACCTTTCCAGAAATTTCAAGCTCTGGAAAGCTGAATTTCCTGTTGACCTGCTCTCGCAAGTCTTCTTCCGGGTCATCCAACAAAGTGTTTTTAGGAAACAATTCCTTTTATTCAGAGTCTCTGAGGAAGCCCATGATTCTTGGCTCACCCTGGATCAGTGTGGCTTGCCAAATTCCCTTCTCTGAGGAAACCTTTTTTCCATAGAACCCAATTATATCTCACAGAACACATGTGTGCCAAAAACCACACTTCTGAAAAGCTGCCTTCCAGCCCGCCTTCCAGCTCTAAGCCCCCACCAGCCTGCAGAAGCCTGTGTGCTCAGACTCCCACCTCAAAGCACAGAGCCCACATGTGTTTCTGCTCAGTGGGGGAGACTAAATGGAGCCAGATGTACCTGAGCAGCCCACAGCAGAAGCAATGATTTAATGTCCTAGGTATGTGGGGATTAGCTTGCCCGAGAGCTCCCATGGAGGGAAGGGCCTTACTGGCTGACTGCTAATGGATTCAGCAGAAATCTGCTCAGGTCGGTCATAGCATGCAGTATGCATGTAGTGGTCTGTGTGACATGTAGTGTACATAACATGTTCTGTCCATGACTATACTGGTGACATGCCTGTAGTTTTGTGCTTGAGTGCTGTACATGTAAACACTGCATATGACATCTGTGCCCATGATGGCCATGCTGGGACTGATACATTTTTGATGATTCTGTCCGTGACAACTATATGTTGTTCTGGTGATGACTGTCATTGCCTTTCCATGGCTCCTGGGACAGGACCTGCTTTCATTGCTGTTCTCCACTGAGGAACCCTCTGAGGAGTACCCCGCCTGTTTTGTTCTTTCTTAGCCCCAGCCTTAGGTTCCCTGGCCCAGGTGGAATCTTTACTGCATGACTGGGCCATTTATTGCATGACTGAGGCCATCCCTCCTGCACTGGTGCTCAGAGACCACTCAACATGTGATTTTTAAAAGGCAGCATCCTTTGGGATTCTTTGGTGTTTGGGATGTACCTGAGCTAGGCTTGTGCAGGAATTGTGAAGGTCAAGGCCCCAGCCCAATCTGACCAGGATAGCTGTTACTTATTTCTCCTTTCCAGGAAAAGGGACTAAACTACTAACTGGCAGTCCTGCATTTCCTGAAAATGAAGGCTTCTCTCTAAATGTTGTAGAATCCATGAAGAGTTGTGGACTAGCAGAGGGGGTTGGGTCAGGCATGGGGAGATACAGTTCACAGAGTTGGCTATTTATTCTCCCTATTGACTTTGCCTGGTGTGACCCAGGAAAAACTGGCCTGCCCAATGTAGCTGCAAGGCAGTCAGGCAGACATACAAAGCATGCGTCTCAAACTCTGGGTCCCTAGCAAGGAAGCAAGAGGCAGGCGAGAGCAAAGTACAGCCTTGGAGGTAGCTTGTACTTATTTGCTCAGCTGTGGTCAAAGGCCAATGCTGTCCTCCCACACTGGACTGGACAACTTCACCTGAGAGTTGCACTCTTAACTCTCAGAGCTACCTCATCTGGGTCTTGTGGGTGCCTGATGGCATGGATTGGCATGGATTCAGCAGTGTTCATCTAGGGACCGTCTACTCCCTCAGGCACAAGGGGCACATGCCTATGGCCAAATGCTCTTGACACCCACAAAATGGTTTCATTTATCTTGAAATTAAAAGAAGAAAATAAATGTTTGGATCAAATCTTTCAGTAGAACATGTTACTATATTCATCCATGCCTTAATGCATTTGCAAAGTAATATTACTATGCTGTAATAGTTTCATATCTATAGAGGAAAGCCTCATGGAGGAGAGCTACCAAAGTGAGGATGAGGCATGAGGTAACCTGAGGCTGTGACAGGGAACTTTGGATGCTGTAACAATGCCACCAAACAAGATTTGTGTGTGTGTGTGTGTGACTGTTAAACAACACACACACACACACACACACACTTGTGCAAACATCATTACCCTGGTGGAGATGGATAGTACAAGACCAAAGTATTAGTGATGTTGGTTTCTTCTGAGGCCTTTGTCCTGGGCTTACACATAGAAATCTTCTCTCTCTCTTTCTATAGTCTCTCTCTGTCTCTGTCTCTCCCCCTGCCCCTGTGTGTGTGTGTGTGTCTGTCTGTCTGTGTCTGTATCACCTCACGAAAGCACCAGTCATGCTGGATTAAGAGCCACCCTAATGGCTTCACTTTGACATAATCACCTCTTTAAAGACCTTTCTCTAAATACAGTCCCATGCTGGGTCCTAGGGTTTAGAACTTTAAAACTTCAACAGAGGAATTTGAACTCCATAAAGTATGTTCACTTCATATCCTTCCCCTGAATCTTTCTTTCTCCCTCCCTCCCTCCCACCTGCCTCCCTCCCTCAGCTCTCTACGATCAGAGGGAACACTCTACAACTCCCTGGTCACTCTATAGTCCTGTGAGTCAGCTGATGTCACAACTGGCTTTAGACAAGCTTGGGCTGCCAGAAAAGACACAAAGGGCTGTTTGTGCTGGGAGTGAACTGAGGTCTCTTCCTTTTAGATGAGAGCTTGACCAAACTGCACTTGAGATACTCGGTGTTCTGATTCTAGGGGCCATTAGGTGGTGTCATGAGCAGGTAGAACTCATGTGGGGGGGGGTTGTCAAAGAGGGCCCTTTCTACCTCCTCCACCCCCACCATGCACATGTACTGGGATCTGCACTGGGGTGTCTTGATAGTGAAAGGGCTAGATTCCCCAGCATTAAACAGTAGAGGATCCAAGCATCTCTGCGATGCTGGAGTTCTTGATATTTTATTAGGACTTTGCCCGGAGAAGGAATATAGACACTTAGGGAGATAGTATGTTATTTCCAGCGTGTCTCCCAAGCATAGCGAGCTGCTAACTTTGGTGAAATAAGCTTGGATTTCAGATCGGAACTCCAGAGGGCAATCTAAAAATGAAGAAGAAAGGAGTAGAGGAGGAAGAAGAGGAGGGTAAGAGGAAGAGGGGAGAAAGACAGGGGAGGGAGGAGGGGCAGTAGGAGAATAGAGGAAGAAGAAGGGGAAAGAGGAGGAAGAAGAGAATGGGAGTAGCAAGGGGAGGAGGGGAGGAGGAGGAGATGTGGTGACACAGATAGGGTTGTGTCTGAGCTGGATTCCCTTCCTTGCTGTTGCCCTGGTGTGGTGAGCTGACCTTCTTCGGGCTCTCTAATGTGCAGGCACAAACCTCACAGCTCAGTAACCTTGCCCTGGTGAATGCCGTCTAGCACCTTAGTGGGGATTAGAGTCTTTGACTTCAGAGTCAGAGGGGCATGGTTGTACTCTTTCCAGAGCTAGGACATTTATCCTGGGGTGGGAGGGGCAGAGCCATGGAACTGAGCTGGGGTGTGGTGCCCCCACCTGAGGAGGAAAGGGGCTGGTGACACACTCCAGCATCCCTCACCTCCCTTGTAAAATAAAGTCATGGGGCTGGAAGGCTAGAGGCCTGTAATTAGCCCTCAGCAGAGGAATATTCCATCTTGTGTGGGAGCAGATGGGTCATTGGTTTCAGCGAATATCTGCCCCTGTGTTTGAGTCTCAGGGCTGGGGCGGCAGACAGGAAGACAAGTCTCAGATGTCCTAAGGTAGGCAGTCTGCTAAAGCTAAGCTTACTTCCTCCCTGAAATATTTTTTTCCTCACCATGGAAGCTGAGGCTTATTATTTAAAATATGTACATAAAATACAACCACATGGTAAAAAAAGGTAGACTTGATCCCAGTAAATCCTCTACCTAGAGACAAGCACTGTTAGCTCTGTGGCCAGTACACTCCCTGAACCACTTCCTGTGTGACAGGCACAGCAACTCAAATGCAGGGCAGAGCGGCAGAGGCATTCTTCTGAGCCCTCACAACTACGGCGAGGTGCTTCGAAGTATCAATTTTACCTCTCCTGTGACATCACTTCTTGGTAGCTGAGCCAGGGATCATAAAGAAGGCCACCCTGTCCTCAGGAACAAGGTCAGCTTTGTCAGATACCAGGGTAACAGGGAAAGCACTTTGGGTAAATGGAAGAAACCAGCTAAGTTGTAAAGGTGAAGGCCGAGTCCATGACTCCTGCAGCAATGGAGAGCAGCCAGAGCAAATGAATGTATACTGGGTACCATGCATGTATTGGGGTGGGCAGAGGGAAGCAGTAGAAATGAGCTGGCTATAGTTAGCCTGACAGCCAAACTTTCTCCCCAAGGCTCCTGGGAGCTAGTGCGTGCGTGCGTGTGTGTGTGTGTGTGTGTGTGTGTGTGTGTGTGTGTGTGTGTGTGTGTGTGTGAGAGAGAGAGAGAGAGAGAGAGAGAGAGAGAGAGAGAGAGAGAGAGAGAAAGAGAGAGTTGTATGCATATGTAACATACTCATGTGTGGGCATATGTGCATGAGGGTGCCTGTGTACATGTATGTGCTTGTGGAGTCAGAGGTCCGTGTCTGGTATCTTACCTCCTTTTTTGAGATATAGCCTCTTACCAAATCTGGAGCTCATTAATTGGTCTATGTTGCTTACCACTGAGCTCCAGGGAGCTTCTTGTCTCTGCCTCCCAGTGTTAGGATTACAGGTGCTTGCTGTTGTCCCTGGCTTTTTACCTGGGGACCTGGAATCTGAACTCAGATCTGCATGCTTGTAAGGAAGGCCAGAGCTTTACTGACTGAGTCGTCTCTCCTGCCCAGGCTCTTCAGATACAAATGGCTCTTTTAGTGAAAAATTAGACTCCATGTGGAGGAATCACGGAGGACATCACGGGACTCTTTGATTCTCTGACCCTAGCTCACACCCCAGCAAAGGGAGTGGGGTCAAGGTCTGGTGGCTTTGGGAAGGTGACTAGATCCTTGGATGTTCCTGGGTTACAATGTCCTTCATGGGATGATGGAGGGCTGAATGCACTAACCCCTCAGAGGGAGGAGATGGAAGCAGAATCTAACCCAATGGCAGCAACCTGTGCTCAGTCTCCTCTCTGCAGCCGGTCTCAGCTGTCTGAGAATACATCTGTTTGCTTCATCTTCAGTGTGAGGAGGGACCCCCTCATGGCTGGAACTGGGTGTTTTCTAGGATGACTGTGGTATGATCAACTGAGTTCATTGGGCGCCCCGCTTCCTACACAGCAAATGGAGGGGAGCACCTATCTGACCTCAGCTACCAGTGGCGTCTTTATGCCAAGGGCCAGAACTGGACACGGGGCAGGTGTGTGCAAAAATGAGGGCCCATAATTGATCACAAGTGAGGACAAACTTCTGGTGACATGGGTTGGGATGAGGGAGGGAATGAATGGGTGAATCAGGGTAGATCCTATTGCAGAAAAGCAGAGGAGGGTGAATTTTGCTTGTAATTTTTGTCCTCTGTGAGCTGAGGCTGAGTGGTGCAGGTTATTCCAGACAGTTTCCGGGATAGGACTGAATATAGTCTTACCAGGGAACATGCTTGCCCAGGGAAAAGGGCAGAGAGAGGACCTTCAGCCAACATGCAGGATTAAAGCTGGGAGAGTAAGGGGGGGGGAAGGAACTGTGAGACTATGCCATGGGTCTGAGAAAATCTGGACCAGGTTGATGGGGCAGGCAGTGTCTCTCACATAACTTTGTTCATTAACAGAATACCACCTTAGACATGATGGCCCCATCCTAGAAGTCAGGTTATGGATACCTGCCTCTAATGGACACCAGGCTCACGGGAAGCAGCTGAGAGAGGCAGGTGTGGTCCTGACATGAGCACATCGGGGAACCAGAGGGCACAGCTGGTGGCTGTCTGTCAACTCTGCTCCACAGGAGGAGGCGTGGGGTGGGGGAACCTGGCTGTGTGACAGATCCTTCGGAGGACCCGCTGCCTAAAACACTTCAGGTCCCTGTGACAGAAAAGGGAATTCCTCACTGGTGACAAAGTCTCAGTCTAGGAGAGATGTGTGTTCCCCTCCCTGTTCTTTAGCACAGGGCACAATAGGAAGTGCCCAATCTATAAAAGTTCAGGATGCAAATATCTGAATAACCAGAGCTGGGCTCTAGGGCAGACCATGAGCAGCTGCCTGGGTGCTGGGCTCAGGCACCCATCAGTCAGTAGGAAGCTGTGTATTATGTGCTGTTGAGTTCAGTTTAACAGATGATTCTGAGTTACCATTGAGTTGCAACCCAATAAACCCAGGTAAATTGAAACAAGGGGTTGAAAATGTTGTGAACACACCTAGTATACTTAGCATCCCAGCACAGTGCTGACATGGTGAGACTCAGGGCCATGGCTTGATGAGTTGCCCAGGATGGCAAAAAGCCGTCATGCCACTACCAGTCTGGGAGAAGTAGGAAATTAAAACCAGAACTGTGGCTTCTACTGAATGCAAATGGCTTCTGCCTTGGAGTAAAGCTGAGAAGCTGTCGATCAAACTGTTTTAAGTTTGGGGCCAATATTTCAAGTAGGATGATGGGTTAGAATTTAAGTCTGTGAGATCAGATGAAAAGTTAAGGTAAACAACAATAGAGCCCATATCTATAAAAGGAAGACCATATCTATAAGAGGAAGGGCTGAAGAAAACAGAGGTAAGCCTTGGTGAGACTCTGTCCTCAGATGCAGCCGGGCCTGTGTCCCAGCTGCTCATGTCGTGTGGGGTTCAGCTGGAGCTGCCAGGGAAGTACATGTGTGGGGTACTGGGCAGAGTGAGAGATGGGCTCAGCTGTGGAAACCGAAACGAAGGCTGGATGAGGTGTGCAAGGAGAGTGAGCTGGCACACAGCAGGCCTCAGAGCTGTGACTGTGCCCCAGGAGCCCAAGGCTGAGCCTTCTTCAGAGCAGCCAACGCCTGACTGCTCTCTGTAGGACTTCAGGAAGTGTGATGCTGAACTTGATTCGGTATCCTGAGAGGCTGAACAAAGGCAGGCACAGGCATCAGGCCGTCACATGGGAGATGCAGGAGGAGGGCTGGGCAGGGCTGTGACCTGTTAGCAAGACATACCCGACTCTGAGTGAGGCCATGGCTACAAGGACATGGAGACAGACACAAAGCTAGCACTTGTGTAAGAGAGAATGAGAAGACAAAGGGAAGGTTCTAGAAGGGAAATGTCTGAATGCAGCTACCTACCTACAGAGCCAGAAGTCTTGCCTGATGTATGAGCAGGCTACAGGTTTGGGGAACAGGGCCTATTCCTTCTCCCAGTGACCCCCTCAAGCCTGGCCCAGGGCCAGCCCTCAGGTGGCATCGGTGGGTCCCCTCCCAGGACCCAGCCAGCAGACGGGCTGACACTGCCTCTGCCATAAGCTCCTCGCATGACAAGACTGTGTTTGGGCATCAGGCTGTGGCCACATCTGAGTGCCTCTCTTTTGGAGAGGCAGCAGTAAGCCCATTAGTAAGCCCATTATCTGGCTGCTTTGCCATTTCCTGGCTTTCCAGAGCCACCCCTTTGGGACTCGATCCAAGGAAGTGAATGATATCATCATTAGGCATTAGAAATCAGGAATTCCCATTTCCTCCTCCCCTGACTGTGTATGGACCCAGGCAGGACTCGTGGAGGAGTAATGAGCAGGGTCGGGGGCAGTGTGGGCTTTAGCCTGGGCCTGCGGCTGACCTGGGTTATGTCTCTTCCATCAGACAGCTCTTCTGGTCTGGCCCCCTCCAGTATGATGACAGTACGTGATGCACACCTGTTCTTGAACTGGCACTGGCACTTGTTCCCTCCGCTCAGCATCCCCTCTCCTGCCCTAGGACACTGTGACTTGTGGGAACTGGTAGTGATCACCAGACGTAGGAAAACTAAACTAACGGTGACCTTTATCCTAGTTTTTGGCCACGGTGTTGCGACAAACACCGTGGCCAAAGGCGACCTTGGGGAAGAAAGAGTTTACTTCAGCCCACAGTTCCAGATCACAGTCCATCACGGAAGTCATGGTGACAGGTACGTAAGACAGCTGGCCACAGTCAAAAGCAAGGACGGATAAGTGCGCTCGGCACTCACTACTCAGCTCCGGCTCTTGCTTGTAAATAGTCTAGGATACAAAACCAGGTCATGATGCTTCCCAAAGGGGACCGGGTTATTCACTCAAGATAATGTCCCACAGACATGCTCACAAACCAACCTGATCTAGACAATCCCTCCCTGTGACTCTTTTCTCAGATGATTCTAGATTGTGACAAACAGACAATTAAAACTAACCATGACAAGAACCTTTGTGCAGGCCCATCCCTCTGAAACTAATGGTAAGTCCTCTTACTTATCTTCCTTCAATGGTGCAGATTCTGTGTCCACATGCATGGGAGGGCATGGGATCTGGCACACTGGGTCTTGTTCCATGTATCCTCCACATCCATCCTGGGTCAGAGAACACCTGTCTATCCTGCCTCTTTCCCAGGAGGGATGGCTTTCTGGAATTTTACCACCAGAAGGGAAAGATCTGCTTTCCCGCCTCTTATAGCTCCACCTCATCATTGTGGTCACACAGACCTCTAGCTCTTGGTACTAAGGACCAAACACAGTGAAATGCCAGTGTCCCCATATGCCAGAGAGTACTGTATGGACAAAGGCAGAACTTGGGAGCCATCTGGGTCTGTTTGGAGTGATGTCCTCACAGGGTAGTAGGATGTCCTCCTACTGAAGTTCCTTCTGTCACTTCAGCAGTCTGGGGACACAGGAGCTCCCCTAAGAGACCCAGGACCTTGCCCCAGAGTCCCCAGATCAACCCATATTCTGTCAAATCTGTTGATAATTTAAACCAGACTCCAATGGGGGATATCCAAGACCCAATATCACTTTGTGGGCATTGAAGGAGTCAGCTATCTGCAGCCTTCAGAAAGTCCTAACTTGTTTTTGCCTTGTGCTTGACTTCCCCTTGTTTCCAGGTTTGGTGCTGGCCTCCCCTATACCCACTACAGTATCAAGGGGGACCTCATGCTGCCCAGCATTTGATTTTTTGCAGATGAGGAAACTGAGGAACAAGACAGCAAAATAACTGAGTTGATAGCTCACACTCATAGAAAAGCAAGGTCCAATCCATTGAGCCCCCAAACCCACGGTTTCTACATCACACCTAATTGCCAGGCTCATGTGTGTCATTAAAAAACCAACTACAAACATCTGAAGAGGCAGAAATCAGGATCACAAGGGAACCCTGGTGAGAGTGCCCGAAAGACAGAGAGCTTGCCGTCCTTTGACCTCAGCACACCACATGATACCTCCCAAGCATGTTCACTGCTTGGGTGGATGAGATTTACCCTGGTTGCCCACGGATTACCTACTTCTTAGGACACAGAGAACTCAATGTTGAGAAATGGCCAGTCAGACATAAAGTATGGTCCCCCACTCCCATGGCCACCAAAGGACCCATTAGGGGAGGAACTGCTGAAACCCAAACACTGTATTAAATCTAGATCCATGGGGCTTCACACAGCATGGGTGGGGGGCCTTGATGTTTGGGGGATAAGCAAGTCTATGGTCAGAAAACCTGGGAATCACTGAGTCAGATGAGGCCAAGCAAGCATCTTGAGAGCATTAACTATGCTGCTATGCCTCCCTGCTGCCCTGGGGATTGTGGCCTGCAAGGCTCTTTAACTTCATTTACCCCAAGCTGCCCCTTACCCCGGCAGCATGACAAACATCACTTTTTTTTTTGTCAACAGCCTCCCCTTAGAAAATGAGGTTCTGATTTTGGTTAGAAAAGGAACCCTAAGAAGAATGAGCCATAGGGCTGGGGCAGGGGGCTGGGCAGAGAGGAAGATTCTGGCAAACATGTCTGTGTCCAGACTCTAAGGAGAGTGGGGAGTAAGAGGCAGAGTCCCAGCAGGGAGACAGAGGCAGGGGGATCTCTGAATTCAAGGCCAGCCTGGTCTATAGAGGAAGTTCTAGAACAGCCAGAGCTACACAGAGAAACTCTGTGTCAAAAAAAAAAATCAAAAAGCAAACAAACAAAACAAGAAATGGAGTCCTGAGTGGGAGAAGGCTCAGTAATGGAAGTTGGTGCTACAGTTTTGGTCTGGAAGGTTCCTCAAAGGCCTGTGCATCAAAGGTTTGGTTGCCAGGATAGCACTACTGGGAGATGGTGGCAACTTTATGGGGGTGGGACCTAGTAGATTGTTTTTGGAAGTTGGGGAGAGTAAGACACCAATAGCCATGACTCCTTTCCATGTTCCCTACACAATGGATTTCGACAGGCTCAAAGTAAGACCTCTAAAGCCGTGAGCTAAACGAAACCCTTGTTCTTTATATGTTTTGTCTCAGGGATTTGTTTTAATAGCAGATAGCTAACTGACCCAGTGGACATTTACCGGTAAAGGGCGAGAATGGCAAATGTCCAGTTTGACTGAGGCTGCTTCACAGATTAAGAGGGAGAAGTGACACGCTGAGTGGCTAGACAGAGGCTAGATCTGTTTGCATGGTCTAGAGATGGTGACGGCAGACACAGGATTTCTGCACAAGGGCAACTGTTTACAGACCTCTCACTTTGGGGAACCTACTGAGCTCTGTTGAAGAATGATGCCTGTTGGATAAAAAGCCTCTTTGCCAAACCTAAGGCCTCCCCTTTGGTAAAGAATGGTAAAGAGTCTTCTTCTTGACAGGCAAAAATTGCCATTCTGTTTCTATCAGTGTCCAAAGATTCCAAAAAAGCTTCCGCTTGGCTCTAAAGCCAGGAGAGCAGGAGAGAGAAGTGTGTGTTCCTGGCCTGGGAAAACCTGAATGTGAGCAGTGGAGAAGGCAAGACTGCTAATTAAACCCACCTGGGATCATGCCAAGTGGGAGAGATTTGGGGCCAGGAGCTTGGGCGAAGGGAAGGAGGAAGGAGGTGGTGGTCTATTTATAAGCCACTTCTGGCACGCTCTGCCCGAGTTCTTCCAACCAAGGAAACGCTCCCATCCCTATCTGAGACAGCATCTGATCACTGTGGTTCTGGTTAAAGACAGTTTTAGCCTTCTGCAGACACACAGAAAATCTACACCCGCTGCCTAGTGTGGGGGACAGAAAAGTCCTTTTCAAGATTGCAGACCCTGGAGCATTCCATCCAGGCTGTCCCCAGCACTGGTCTGGGTCAGGCCCCTGAGCCTCTTTTTACACAGACTCTGCCCTCACCTTGCTGTCTGCCTGCTGGACAGAATCCCCCATCCTAGGAAAGGGTCTATCAGATCCCTTCTCTTCTCCTAGGGCCTATACTAGGTCATTTCTTCCTGACTGCATTTCCCCCTGCTTGTTGTCATTACTCAGTGTTGTACTGGCCACCTTGGGCCTGCTTCTCGCTTGCATCTTGCATATATGACAGCATATTAGAGTTGAGACTAGGAAATAGCTTTCTCTGCTTCCCTCCGGTGCTTATACACATGCCTGACTGGGGAGCCTCTTCTCTCACCCCTCAGGGACTTCAAGGTGCATTCTGGAACTTCTCCGTAAGTTTTCAGGAGTAGAAAAAAATTCCCTCTCAGATACGCTGAAGGTCCAAGTGTGGACCAAGTGCAAGCTCTGCTCACCTACAGATTGAAACTGTTTTCTGACCACACGAGTGGCCGGGAGATGGGTAATACTGGTATGTTTCTCTTCCTTCCCATCTAGTTATAAATTTAATTGTGTCCCCCCTTAAATAAATGTGTTGACATCCCCAGGTGTGCTGACAGCTGTTAGATATGCCCTAGACGTAGACTTTTCACAGAGTCAAGTAAGTTAGAATACTGACTCTAAAGGGGACACCAATTCAGGATATCTGACTCCTTGTAGGAAGAGAAAGTGAGAACACAGAGACAGGATAGCGGGAAGACAACTTAAGGCCCACGGGGAGAAGACAGTGTGAACAGAGCGCGGCATCTCCCAGCTGAAGAGTTCTTAGGCACATCAGGCACCCGCAGCCAGGAAGGATTCCCTCTAGAGCCTGGCTAGGACCTGTAGCCTCTGGAGTGATGGGGCTGTGTGTACATGTTGTTCGAGGCCACTCGATTGCGGAGCTTCATTACAACAGCCCCAGGAACAAACGTACGTCCATCTTTCCTGTCTCTTTTCCCAGGGCAGGCAAAACAGGATGCTGTGGAGGGAAAGGTGGACGACTGGGGTGCCCAGCTTTCCCAAGACTTTGGTAGTCACTGTTAATAGAGTTGCCTGAGCCTACATGTTTTGATGGGTACTGTGTTCTTTGGGTCCTCTCATGTCTCACCACAGCCCGGGGCTCCACCAGCTGACTTTTGTTCCTGGTTCATGGCTCTGGGGAAGCCATTGTATTTCTACTACAATATGGACCTGTTGCCTGCCTGCCTGTCTCCATCCCAACACCTCTCTTGAACTCCATTCTCAATGGGCATGACCCAGCCCTAATCCTGGATATGAGATGAACTCTTCTGGAGTTCTTTCTGCCACTGTGGGGTGACTTGGGTTCTGCAATGCAGTGGATTTCCACTGCATTGAGGGTCTTGTCTCCCCCTCTCTCTGGGTATCCCAATTTCTAGAAGAGCATGCAGGCATGAAGGAAGCAGTTGTGGGTGTATATGTGTACACGGTGTGAGAATGAGACAGCATTCCAAAATCCACCTGGGAGGAAGGATTCTGGATGCTTCCTCTTGAGACGGGAGAGTTCTGTCACTCATTACCCCTAACTTGGCAATTTCAATTGAGAGAATTTGTCCCTGACTTGTTTCACAGAAGAACAAGCCCTGTGTGTTTGGGATCAGCGACACCCTGAACACAGGTTCTCCTTCCCTCTCTCATCACGGCCACCAATGAGAAAAGGGAACAGGTAGGATGGGTGGACCCTCTGTTGGCATTTGGACCCAATCCAGAGGCTTTGCCATGCTATTATTCAGTTGTGGGTCCCAGCTAAGCCACCAAGTCTTTCCTGGTCTCTGCTTTTACCCAGGGACGTATGGTGATGGAGGAAGTACCTGCAGCAGCAAGGTTGTGACTGCCACATTAAGGCCCAGGGATGCACAGCCCTAAGCCTCTGGGCCAGAGGTCAGTCACAGGCCTTTAAGGACACAGGACGAATGGAGTTGCCACTCTGGCAGATGCTGAGGACTTTCCTTATCTTGTCACATGTGATTCAAGTTATGAGCATTTATCTGGATGTCCAGGAGTTACTCACACCTGCCCAGGTTGTAAAGCCAAAGAAGCGCAGGAAATGAAAGGATATGGATAGTTTAAGAACGGAAGCCACCTGAGAAGGAAAGTAGCTAATTCAACGTAAAAGGTTTAAAAAAAAAGGCTAGATCGACATTCTTGTGGGACTTTTGCTATTATGCCCCTACTTACGATTCTAAGGTGCCAGTTCAACCCAGAACTTTTAAAATTAAGTGATGTGTACATGTAGAGGTTGGTTACAGAACCATTTTAGTGATTCTTAAAGTTCACTAATAAATGGCTTTAAAATATTTATTTATTATTGTGCATGTATGTGTACATTTGAGAGCCGGTGCCTGCATGCCGGGGTGCCTATGTGCCATGGCAAGTATGTGCAGGTCAGAGGGCAGCTTTTGGGAGCCTCTCCTCCCTTCTTGTTGAGGCAGACTGCTATCCAGGTTAGCTGCCTCACAAACTTCGAGGTGATTCTCCTGCCTCCACCTCCCATTTCACAGTGGGAGTATTGGGATTATGTATGCCGCCACACCCAGATTTTTTAAAGTGGGTTGCAGAGGTTGAATTTAGATCACCAGGGCAGCACAGCAATCGCTTTTACCTGCTGAGCCATCTTGCTGCCCCAAATATATGCATTTTGATCACATTGTTATTTAAATATATATAAACATAAGAGTAAGTATGAATTCCTTGTGCTTTTAGTTCTTATGCAGCTATAAAACCAAAACACAATTACAAATTAAATGCAAACAAAACCACAAAAACCATTAAAATTCAAATTAATGCCATTAATTTAATGTGACAGATGATGTTTTGCTGAAGTGAAATAACCAATGTTGGGTGTAATAACAGAAGGGTGTCCCAATTGAAGATCTGCTTGCTATCAGCTGGATTGTCTTGGCAATGGAGCATGCTGTGCCCTCATTAATGTTATTATCAATATTATTTTATTTTTCTTGTATTATAACAGATAAGCTTTTAACCACAGACTCAAAACGTTAATAGGCCTATCAACTTCGTAAAATACCCCCAAAACATAGTCATTTTGTGTCATGCATATATACGATGTACTGTAATTGATCCACTTCCATTACCCCTTCCTTTTCCCTATGAACCCCTTCTTTCTAACTAGTCCTCCGGTGGCTATGACATTGAAGAAAATGATACTCCTTCCCATGGTAACCATTAATAGTCAATAGTTATTAAGGAAGGGGTGGGGTCTTCTGGGCACCTCCTCTGTCCAAGATGGATGGCTGTGTTCAAAGTTTTAACAACCATGTCCTAAGTAGATGGCAGCCTTTCACACCACCCCTCCCTGGCTCTTACAGTCTTTCCACCCCTTCTTCCTCAGTGTGCCCTGGCCTTGGGAATGTATGAAACCATTAACCATTTTTTTTTTAAAAAAAAAGGACAAACAACTACAAAAGCGTGTGCTGCTTAGAAAGAAGCTCCTTGGCTGTGCGCCAGTCAGTCAGGTCTTCCAAGTGGTCACCCCAGTGCCATGCACACTCAGGCTCCTACTGGCAACATGAAAACTTCTAGAAGCTTCAAGCCAGAGCTGGCCTGCATGAGGCCTGCCTGTGCCCCAAGAGTGTCTGATGACTCCATCCTCACCCACTTGTCTCTGAACAGTCACTAAGCCGCTGTTTGTATAGCAGCCTGTGAAATCATTTGGGCTTCCTTTTATGTAAAAAAAAAAAAAGTATTGGGAAACCCAGATGCAAAGCTCTAGTCCTAAGGTGACATCTGAGGAAAACACAGTTTCTCACTTACATATTTAGCTTCCTTTTCAAATAAAAATATGAAATAAAAAGAATTCTCATGCTACAGAGGAATCCATGACCTCTGAAACCACTGGCAAGATGACATGAACTCTGGTCTGAGCTGGAAGCTAGGGTTTCTAGTCTAGGGGTTCCTCAGCTGCCAGTGTGACAGGCTAACTTCCTCTCTGCTCATTAGTTCTGCACGTTAGTCACTACCATGCTGATTTCTCTGGACCACGCCCCTTGACCAGCATAACTGTTGTCACTGGGCAGATGGGGTACACTGAGACCTGGGTACAGAGCTAGTGTATAAACAGACAAGGTTACAAAGCAGGGCTACCTGGTCACAAAGGCACCACATGACAGTGACTTAGCACTAGGACAGCTGCTACAACCCTAAGTGTTCCCCCAATGCCTTGGTCCATTGAGGCACCCATGCCTTGGTGACCATGTCTCCTCTTACCCACATCTGCACATGGTCACAGAACTGGAGAAGGTGGGAGAAAGTCTTGGTGCCCCTCACACTCTAGTGACTCTCCCAGTGCCCTTCTTTGCTCTGGGGCAATGCTCACCACCTCAGGTGACCAGAAATAATATTTGTAGTAACACACACAGACCCTCACAGCCCTGTGCTCCTGGTTAGTGGGCAAGTTCCTGTTTATTAATATTTCTTTTTTATATAAGTCTATATGTAGCTCAAATCCCATTTTATATGCACACTTGCACATAAGAACATGCATTTGCATATATACTTGTGTACCTGTATAATTCCCTTGGTGAGAGCAAATGCCTTTCATAGAGTTGGTGGGCTGGGAGCTCAGGATTTGTGGCTGCCTTCTGTGTCTGAGGCATTGGTTCATTAGGACTTCAGAAAGCAGCCGTTTCCCAGAAGCCTTGACCTCTGACCTCTCCAATCCTTAGTGTCAGGGAGCCTGTAGTAGGGATTCCTGTCTTATCTGAGAAGACCCCACTAACACCATTCCCCTGGAAATCCCCTAGGCTAACTAGATGTATCTGTATATCTGTATCCCTGATAAAATCTGTGATGTGAGGTCTCCCTGGGTTCCAGGTTCATTAGGAAATGCCAGGCTATTCCCCAAGGGGGTGCCTACTCTTGAAGAGCAAGGAAGAAGCCTTTAGGAAGGATCTCTTAACACTTTATCCCTCCCACTCAAAATCTTATGCCTTTAAAAGATTTCTTTTAGGGCCCAGTGAAATGATCATGAATGCCTTCCTTCATTTTTATGAAACAGAAGCATTCATACTTGACCACTTAATTGGCATATGCTTGTGAGACTCACAGTATGAATGGACCAGGAGCCCAAACACAGACATCTGACATTTTGGTTTTTCATGTAGTCTTGCTCAGGGCACATGTACAACATCCATCATGCTGTGTGGAATGTGCTGATCCAGAGGTTGGGCATAGAGTCTACCAATGCCCACCTATCCATCATTGTATCCAAGGAGGACCTGGGAACACACAGGTAAGTGCAATTTCATCTATACTTAATCAATTGCTAATTGCTGGGGTTCTGCTCTTTCGAGGTTCCTGACTTATGAGCCAAGCCAGTTACTTCTTTTATCAGCACCCCAAGACACCCCCATTGTATAGATGGCTGGTACGTACAGAAAGGGTGGAAGACAAACTAAACATGTCTACTATAAGGTGATAGTGTGACCGTGCTCTTTGGTTCCTCTAGACTCTACATCACGTATCTCTCAACATCCAAGGCCCAGAGCACTTGTCTTGCCCCAGGGCTGCCCAGGGCTGGTACAACCTGTTCCTAGGGTACAATGACAGGAGCCTTGTGTCCTGGGTACAGGGTCCCTAGGGCGGAGGGCTTTGCAGGCTGGCAGTGTGACCCCCTCAGCTCTCTCTGGTCTGAGCTTCCCCTCTTCTTGCCTACTCTGAAAGTAGATGGTTTCCCTCTGGCCTGGAGTCAGCAGTGACTCCTGGAATTCTGGTCCCCTGTCCAGTGCTCTCTGAGTGGGAGGACTCCCCAAGACCCCACCAACCCAGATGCCCACTGCTCTTAAAGAGGCCCTTAGGTCATGTTGGAAGTCCTACCTTGAGTTTTGGACCTGCTAAAGCTGCTCCCTCTGGTGTTTGGATGCTTTGGTTGTGTCCCCTAGAGATCTGTGCTAGAAGCTTGGTCCCCCTGTGATATGCTGGGTTTTCCAGAGTCTCAGATGTCTGAGACCATGGGGCTCCATGCTTGGGAGAGGAATGATACTGTTTTTTTGGAGTGGAGTGGATCTCCCAGGGCAAGTGAGCTCTTGAGAGGGCTGATTGTTAGGCAATGAAACCACACAGGGACTTGGCATATTCTTCCATGGTTGTTTCCCTGATCTTTCCTCATTCTCCATTCTGAAACAGAGTTAGGATCCCTCATGAGAAAGAAAAGTTATGCTGTTTCAACCTTCCTGTCAGAAGGCTCGTGGGCCTACAAACCTCCTCTCCAGATATTCCTAGGATGACACTCAGGCATTTCCTTACAGCAACATAAAGCACCCCACCACAGGCCCCACAGAACTCACTGCCTTAGCCTCTTTTCTCAACACAGACTTGAAAGCAAATCCAGGGGACGGCTGAGTCCCAGTTTGCTGTGGCGACTCAGTAAACTGTCACTTAGCTTGCATCTCCTCTGAGCTATGCCATCATGTTGTGTGCAATGCCGTGCCTGGTAGGAGTTGAAGAAGAGAGAGCTTGATGACATGATGACAGCAAAAGTGTCCTTGAGAGAAGCAAGGCAGGCTTGCATGATGTTGGTCAGTGGTTGCTAGCAGGTCATGGGTGACCAGGGAGCTATGGATGGTTTGTAAGGGAGAAGATTGATGAATACAGGGGCATGGGGCCATCGTTGGTGGTGTGGAGTCCACCTGAAAAAGAGGGATCTGGGTGCAGTGGGAACAAGCCTTATCTAGGTCTAAAATGAAGTCTCCAGACTGCTCCCATCCAAAGCTTGTCCTAGCCATCCTCATGAGCATGAGTGGATGCTGGAAGTCAGATTTTGCTGGGAACCGTGACAGACTAGTTTTACTTCTTTCAGCCAGTTGTGCTGGGAGGAAAGAGCCAGGTTCTGGGCCTCAGTCTGAGAGTGGTGGTTGCGCTGTGGCAGGTAGCAAGGGCTGGGTGCTTGGGAGGGGCCCACTGTGGGGAGGCCTTTGGATACTCTGCCTGGGGTGCAGAGCAGAGTGGGCAGAGCTTCCGTGCTCAGGCAGTGTCCCCTCCAAAGAAGAAGGGGAGCACCGGCTGCTGTGGCTGGAATGAGCACTCCCTTCTGTCCAGCGGGGAGTAGGGCAGCCTGTGCAACTTGGAGCCAAGAACTTTGAAATCTGGGGGTAATGACAGCCCAGGCTGGTCATCAATGTCTCCTGACATCCATCCCTACATCTATCCATGGGGAAAGTGAAGAATATGGCCCGGGTTCTCTGAGGAATGGGGTACCCTGTGGGTGGAATACATCTTCCTAGACTTCTGGTCATGGGTGTGGGTGGCCAAGAGGACAGACATATCTTCTGCATTCCAGATACCTAGACAATAGGCCACTACCCTTTTGTGTGGCCAGAAGTTCTTTAAGCCATCATGGGGGCACAGAGCCCATAAGTCATACCCAGACAATGACTGCGTCCCCTGGGAGCCGAGTTCAGGTTCTCGGAGTACCTCCTCTTGGTCTGTGTTCTGTGGTTTTCCCCATCACCACTTTGTAGCCAGCAACAGTCTGGCAGAGCGTCTCAGGAAGGAGTAGGCTAAACTGATCTATAAAGGACCTCCAGAAAGGATTTCAACTAACCAGGAGGAAAGCAAATCCCTGCCATTCCAATATTAGGCGGTGATAAAGGGGGTAGGTACTGTAAGTATTGGGGGCTGGGGATAACATATGTATCCCTCAAGCAGTGGCTCTCAACCTTCCTAACGCTGTGACCTTTAAATATAGCTCCTCATGTTGTGGTGACCCCCAAACAAAATTATTTTTAATCTCTACTTCATAACTGCAATTTTGCTATTGTTATGAATTGTAATGTAAATATTTTTGCAGGTAGAGGGTTGCCAAAGGGGTCACGACCTCCAGGTTGAGAATCACTGCCCTCAAGGCTAATGCACTGTGTAACCCAAGGGGCTGTGGCATGAAAAGGATCCCCTGCAGGAGATGTACAGTGTTCAACCTACACAACGGTACCTGCCAACCTCACCTGTACAGGTCACACATGCACTGTCTGAGCTTTCTTGAATGAATAATGTATGTGAAGACCGATTTGTTGGGTAACAGAATCCTTCTGTGAACAGCTGTGCCTTTAAACTACTATGTTAGACAGTTAATTCTGTCAGCTGCAAGTGGCAGGATCCTAACTCCGACCGGCTTTAGACACATGCATTTGTTATTACGAGAAACTGAAACACCTGGGTCCCAGTACCCTTGTTTGGTAAAATACATCCCTGCTTGTCACCTGCCCCAGTGTCATCAATTAAGTGCTGATTTAAAGGCCTCTTCCTCTTCAAAAGATTCACAGTTGTGCATACGCAGGACAATCCCAGCCATCATTCTTCTGACGTCTCTGAAGAGTTTGGCGCGGTCAAGTACAATTAGAAAATGCCGTGCCTCAGCTTTTTGTTGATGAACACCAGCGTTTCTAAGGCCCTGAAAAGCCCTGTGCCCGCCTGTGGAGCTTCTTTCGGCTCAGGGCTTCCCTCCACCATCCATTGCCCACCGTAACAGCTATCCCCAGCCTGGAGGGTTGGCTAGTTTCTGTGAGTGGCTGCAGAAGACATCCTGCCTGAGATTCTGATGCATGCCTGTTGGGTTATGCCAGATAATGCAGCATCTCCTCCTTCCATGCTGGACCTTAGCTGGGGCCTGGTGACCAGGTATTTGATTGGATGGATGGCGGTGAATCTGCAGGTGCTGACACTGTGTCCTTCGGACATGCTGGAGAGTTCTGCTGGGTTGCGGTGGTCTGCATCCTTCCTGGCTGTCACCCAGGCCTTGTCCTAGCTAATACGTGAACATTTGTAGGATGACAGATAAAATCTGCTCACCAGTGACACTGAGGAAAGGCTCTTCTCCGGGCAGCATAATTTGATGTGAGACCTGTGTCACTCTCACACGAGAGGGCCCGTCTTCAGTGTCTAGGTCTATAGGCAGCTATAGACCCCATCTATCCCTCATATGGGTGGGGACACTGATGCCCTGCAGCAAGGCCCACCAGGAAGCCTGTTCCTTCACACTCCATGTACCTTGTGAAGTGGCTGCTTTGGGGAAAACTTGGGTGCTGTGGAGTAGGAAGTAAAACTGCACCTTCATGCCCCCCTCTGGCAGCCTTACCTCCTTGAATTTCAGTTGGTGGAATCAAGCAAATCAATACAGTTGGAGGCCTCAGAACCACCTTGGCAGGCAGTAACTGCTCAGTGAACAGTCATCCCCTCCTTCTCCACCTTCTGTCCCTGGTCCAACTCATGCCCCCCCCCTTCTGTCCCACCCTCTAATCTTTTCTCTCCCTCCCTCCCTTCTTCCTTCGGTGCTCCTCTCTCTTCCCTTCTCCCATTCCTCTCTCCTCCCCAATATAACAGATTAGCAACCTCATATCATTGGCTAGCACCCCCCACCCCCCACCATGCCCTTGGCTGTAACCAGCCTGTGGGGATATTTAGAACCTGAACCCAGACGCCAGGCTGACTACCACCTCTGGCTTGAGCCTGTCCTCCCGTCTGTCCCTCCCTTACCCCTGCCCCTATACTCAGTGGACAACCACTTGAGATCTGTCATTCTAGACCAGCAGCTTCCAGGTTCCCCAATGAGCAGATAAATCTGTCCCTGCATGAAACATTTGTCACTAACATGAAGGATCTTCCACGAAGCCCTCCAGACCCCAGCTACACACTGTGAATCCCCTGCCTACCAGGGAGAGGGAAGCTTGCGGTGTGGGGGTGGGGAGTTCTGCTCAGTAATGGTAGTGACAGTCCCCTCACTCTGCTCAGAATCAACAGAGCCTGCTGGAGCCTGATATCCAGAAGGGAAGCAGCTTTCCCTTTTGCATGGAAATTGAACCTTCCTGGACCTGACAGTCATCATGAAGTTCCGGCTCTCTTCTTTCTGGGACCCATCTCTTTGTGCTGAACTTTTCCAAGCCAAGTTGAAAAAAACCTGCTCTTCATTAGAAGAATGAAAATGTGCTGTTTTAGTTTATAATAATATTTTTATGATGATTATCTGTAACACACGGCAAGCACCTAAGCACACGGGCAGTTGGGGAACCATGTAGAAAGAGCTTTGGCAGTTGTCACTACAGTTGGACCTCACTATGATCCTGGCCCTCCCTCTACTGCAATCTGAGGAGCTCCCTGTCTGCAGACCCCTAAGGGGGCTGGGCTGTGAACTTCCTCACACAGGGCTCCAGGTCCCATTTTTCCCACATCCTGCTGAGACCATGCATTTAGCCACACATTTTTCAGGAGCCAAGGCAAATCACCTGCTCACAGGCAGGCCCTGGCATGTCAGACAAGATGGCTGTTTGCCCTTGCTGGGCTCCAGGAAGATGGTGGAGATACCACCCTGGGACAGAAGGAGAAACAGGGTTCTTGGGATACCCTGAATGCAAAAGCTGAAGTCAGCTTGGAAACAGTCCTCTATGCCATTCTGGTGTGTGAAGGTAAGCACATGCATACACGTGTGCATGTATGTCCATGGTATATGTGTGTGGATGTTTGTGTGGGTTGAGTGCACATGCAAGTGAGCACATATGCAAGCATCTTCAGTTGCTCTGCACCTTGTCCCAGACTCTGTGAACTCAAGGAGAGGATTCTCTAACCGTCTGACCAAGGCAGAGATAGACCTCAGAAGCCAGCTCTCCTCACCTCTGAGGGCTGCTGGTGTCCAAATGTAGGTTTCCTGACCCTGCTCTCCTGCCTCACTGAAATCCATCCTTGCCCTTAGGGAGCTGGGGTCTCATAGGGCAACCCATTCAACAGCCCCAGATGCAGGGGAGGGAGAGCCTGGCAGCCCCAACTTTCCCCTCAGCAGCTTTGACTCCACCCCCACATCACCACCAACAAGCAGATCTCTAGGAGTCAGGTGAACCTTTTCCGGTCTCATAAAAAAGGTGCCACAAAGTCACCTCTGTTGGCCTGGGAATGTGGGGGAGGAAGGATTAACTCAGTGGCCCTGTTCCCTGAGTGCTGGTGGCAGCCCACCTTGGCAGTTTCCTGCAAAGTGTATTAAAGCTTCCCTCTGTGCTGAGCTGCCCCGCCCCCCAGCACTGGAGAGAGCTGGAAAAGGCTACTACCACTGCCAGATGTTCCTGACCACCTGAGTGGGTGGGGTTAGCCAAAAGCACTGTCTCACTGGGATCCCAGTTCAGAACCACCCAGTGCAGCTCCCAAGTCTGTCTGGCTCCAGAGTCCTGCCATGTTCCCCTCTGCCTGCCCCTACTTCCATCACTGCTCCCTCTTCCTTGAATGAGTGCTCAGCCTTAGTGCCTGTGCTAGCACAATAGAGCCTCCCAGCAAGCCCTGCTTCTCCATTCTCTACCATGCTGTCCCTTCATGGTGCCTCAGGCTTCACCATTTAATTAGTTAGGTTGCTGGGTCTCAGATTCTTCTAGGTTGGTTTTCCCAGAAGATGAATGCATCCATGTGGGCTGTGTGGGAAACTGGTTTTCTGAAAGTCACCACTCCTCAACACAGTCATCATTTAGAGATTACAACCTAGGGCACCCCAGCCCTGGTCGCAACCCATTTACCACTCCCAGGTTTAGGGTAGAGTTGCCCTTTTGTCCCTGTAGTGGGCAAAACACGCATAATAAAAGAGCTATTATTTTAGGGGCAGCACGAGTAAACAATTCACAATGCCAGGACTTTTACAAACATGTTATCTTAAACCCTTGCATCAACCGGGATAATTCAGAGGTGTGCACCTGTATGTTCCTGGGTCACCAGAGGCCACTGTATTGGGAAATGCATGCCTAGAACAATTTCACATGTATAAAGTTCTGTGGGATTGGGCTGTGTTGCAGAGTGAGAGCAGCATGCCTGTCTAGGCAGAGTTCTGGTCATGCTGGGAATGTCCCTTAACTGCCCAGGTAGAGTATAGAGTATAAAGGCAGATACAGCTTTCCACAGGGACAGAGAAGTAAGATTGTCTTCGGGGTGTGTGTGTGTGTGTGTGTGTGTGTGTGTGTGTGCAGAAGCCAGAGTTTGACAAGTAGGCTGGGCTGGCTGGTCAGTGAGCTGCAGAAATCCACCTGTCTCTACCTTGCCAGCACTGGGATCATAAGTACATACCCTTTCTATGGGTGAGTGCTGGGGATTCAAACTCAAGTTCCCACGCTTGATCCAAAAGCACTTTATTCACTGAACCACCTCCTAGGATTGTCCCCTCCTTCCCTTCCCTGCTCTTTTGACCTCAAGGGCTCCTAAGGGGACTTTTGGAGCATTGCACTAACTTTTTCTCATCTGCTTCTCTTTATGAGGCTACTGACCAAACCCAGAGACAAACAGAGTTGATAGCAAATGGTCTCAGGCTCCTCTCAGATCTGTTCCTCAGAATCTGTGTGTGACTCATGGGCACGGCGTGTTTCAGAAGCTTGGGGAGACATCTCACTGTGCAGTACGTTCTGTGTCTTACAACGCCAGCTCTTCTAGGGCACCACATCTAAGCCCTAACAAATGTATGTGGTAAAGCCATCTGCCCCTGAGACACGATATAGTTCCCACAGCTCATCTTGTAGCTCATAGAAAAAGAGCAGCTTATCCAAAATCACACAGTGGAGCCAGAGCTTAACCATGGTGCCACATCACAAATTTCCACTGGGTCACCCTCAGCAAAGACACAAGTGCACTGCTTTGAAGGGAGGGTCAGCAGTTAAGGTCTGTCCTGCCACAGGTTGTATGTGTGCATATGCGTGCATGTGTATGTGTGTGTGCACGCGTGTGTCTGTCTGTGTGTGTCTGTGTGCCTGAGTGTGTGTGTGCGTGTGTGTGTTTTTCCATGTGTAGGCAAGGGGAAGAGCAGATTTTCCCTCCGGGTAGGCCTGAGGAACACCCACATTATGTAATTCAAGCAAAGCACCTTTTCTCAACCAGGTCTGACCAGTCATATTCATTACTTGTCTTTTTGCTTTAACAAAATACCTTGCAGGAAGGTTTGTTGGGGTCCCAGCTTAAGGGTACATCCCATCAGGGAAGTGTCGTGGAAGCAGGTATGTGAAGGGGCCTAGTCACATGGTCACATGGTGTCCACACTCAGAAACCAGGAAGAGAATGTTGCAGCTCAACTTCATTTCTCCTTTTCATTCAGGCCAGAGTTGTAGGCCACGGAATGCACCAACCCCACTTTTGGTGTGAGCTGTCCCACCTCTACTAACCTAATCTAAAAACTCACTCCTCCCCCCCCCGCCCCCATGTCCAGAGTTGTGGCTCCAGGGGGATTCTGGAGACGGTTAAATTGACAATCAAGATTAACCATTAGTCATATGGAAGTGTGAGCCAGCAGGTGATCCCCTACCTGGACTGTTCTCCCTTGGCAGTCAATGACCAACTGCTACTAAAGGCATGGCGCATGACGTCAGAACAGTGATAGAGGTTGGAGAGATGGTGGAGGGCTTTGTGTGCTATTGCTATCACTTTGTTCTGAGGGAAATGAGGAGCCAATGCAGGGAGCCAAGCCGAGGAAGGACTTGTTTGGATTCTGAGATGGTAATAGCCTGAGAGGGAGACCAAGTGGATACAGATGGGCCAGTCGGCAGGCTACTGCAAAAGCCCTAGCTGCCAGTCAGTGAAGTCTGAGGCAGAAGTACGGATTGCTATTAAGGAATATCTAGAAGTCAGTGGTGGCTTAGGAATGGAATTTATAACAAAAGTCCAGAGTACAAATAAATCATCAAGCCACAGATGGAATGTGAATTCTATGATGGGGCTGTTCTCGATGCATCCTTGAACTATCAAAGCACTCAGAGTAGACTGAGAACAAAGGCAGTGTGGTGATGGAGCCGAGAGCTCCGTTCAGCCTTGTCATGGGCTCCCTAGCTTTACTACCCAGAAGTAAAGCGCTCCAGACTTTGAGACTTGGATTAGTTTGCATAGGTAGCCAAAGGATTGAGGTGAATACACCCTCCTTCCCAATTCATGGGGGTGATGGGGAAAGTATGGGGATCCTGTATGTGGGAAGGGGATTCAGGCAAGTTCATTTTGTTTGCCCAGTTCTGGGCTACAGAGGATTCCAGACCTTAGGCTACAGTGAAAGTCAGTTTTAACACACAGTATCTAGACTGGAAGATCCAAAGGCACGGTTGAGCACATGCCACCCCCACCCCAGGGTTTTCTTTCTTTCTTTTTTTTAGATTTATTTATTTATTATGTATACAGTATTCTCAGTATTCTGTCTGCATGTATGTCTGCAGGCCAGAAGAGGACACTAAATCTCATTACAGATGGTTGTGAGCCACCATGTGGTTGCTGGGAATTGAACCCAGGACCTTTGGAAGAGCAGGCAGTGCTCTTAACCGCTGAGCCATCTCTCCAGCCCATACCCCAGGTTTTTCGATATCAAATTTCAGTATCACTGCTGGTGTTCAGGCTAACAATCAACCTTTGCAATTAGTCTGTGTCCTGTGACCACTCTACTTGTTTCCTAGTTTCAAGGTTTGGGTGGTTATTTTGTTTGTTTGGGGTTTTTTCTCCTTTTTTTTTTAATAATCTGAGTTTTTTTTCACAGTTGACATGCCACTGGAAATGATGGCACTTTAATTTCTTCGGTGCATACACATTTTATTCTTTTTTTTCTTATTAGAGCAGCCATGACTTCAGGTTCAATATCAAGTATGACTGCTGAGGAAGAAACGCTGCCTTTGCTCTGAGTCTTAGCATGAACACATCCCAGTTCCTTAGCATTCAGTCTAATGCTGACATTCCTTTTCATGCGGAAAACCCTGCAAGGAGGCCTAGGTGACTGAGTGAATTTTGCTTTTCCATTTTCAAATCCCAAATGGCTGTTGAGCTTTATAAGATGATTTTTGCCTCCACTGGCACACTGTAAATGTCCTTCTGTCTATTTGCGTAGTAGACTACACTGACTTTCAAGGGCTGAATTAGCCCTGCGTGTTTGGATTAGTTGATTGTGGCCTACGGTTCTTTTTATGAGTCACATTCTCCCAGCTCCTGGAGGAGCACATGGCCAGCCAAACCAGTTGTGTGGGGTTTTCTTTTTTGGAGACATTGAATTCTTTTATTTTACATATTGTGTATGTACATATATATGTATATATACATATATATGAGATGCCATTTAGGTGATCCATTTCTCATTATATGAATTTTGATAATTTCAGGTATATTATTAAACTCATGGGGGTAGAGAATTTGGGTTTTTGTTTCTAACTGTTTTCTTATTTTGCATTGGATGGCCAAGGGCTCAGTAGCCATGAACCCTCTTTTGTCTCCGGTGTTGGTGATTTGTGAGTTCTCTCTCTCCCGCTCTTGGTTTGTCAGACTCTCTAAGTATTCTTACTATTGATTATTTTCAAAGAACCAGCTTTTATGTTTGTGGATTTTTATAATTTTCCTGGGTTTTTTATTTTATTGATTTCTGTCCTAATTTTTATTATTTTTCTTCCTGTTGCTTTGGGTTAGGTTGTTCTTTTTTTTTAAAAATCCTTTTATGAGCTAGAAGCTTAGTTTACTTATCCTGGACCTTTCTTCTTTCACAATATATGCTGTCTTAGTTAGGGTCTCTGTTGCTGTGCAGAGACACCATGACCATGACAACCCTTAAAAAGGAAGAACATTTAGTTAGGGTGGTTTATGTTTTCAGAAGTTTAGTCCATTATCATCATGGTACGACATGGTGGCGTGCAGGCAGACATGGTGCTGAAAAAGGAGCTGAGATTTCTACATCTTGACCTGCAGGCAACAGGAAGTGGTCTGAACTAGGCCTAGCCTGAGCATGGAAGACTTTAAAGTCCACCCCCATAGTGATACACTTCCTTCAACAAGGCCATACCTACTGCAACAAAGCCACACCTCCTAATCTCATAGTACCACCCCCTATGAGATTATGGGGGGGTCAATTACTTTCAAACTACCACAGCATGATTGTGTACATGTATGCGTGTGTGTGTGGTGAGCACATCCAGTTCTGTTCATTCCCTGAGAAGATGCAGGGTAATGACACCCGTATCAGCAAGCCCATCTCGTGGCCATTCTTGACCTCTACATTCACTTTGTGTTAATTTCCTGTGGTTGCTGTGACAACCACACATTCAGTGCCTTCAAGCAACACTTATCATTTACAGGTATAGAGGTAAGAAGTTCAAAATGGATTCCACCTGACTGAAAGTGGAAGGCATTGGGAAGGTCGTAAGACACGAGCCATTCTGAGGTTCCAGGGGAGAAGTCTTGTTCTTTCCTAACCCAGCTCCCAGTAGTCACCCTTACCCTTTGGATGGGTAATTTCTTATCCCTGCAGTGCTCCCATTCTGACCCTGGCTTCCATCCTCATTTCTCTTTCTCAGTCTCTGATTCTTCAGCCTTCTTCTTTAACCTAGGATTCTCATGGTCACCCTGAGCACAAAGCACATCTGGATGATCCAAAGTAAGTGCCCATCTCAAGAAAATTTCCTCTGTCATAATTACATGACAGTCTGTTATTATGCCATGACACAAGTCTGCAGTCTTTAATGGGTATTGTTGGAGGCTATTCTCCATAAGTTTACATGAAAAAGACTTTTGGAGAAGCGATGGAGCTGGGGCTTGTTGCTAAGAAACAAGGAAGGATGCAGATAATGATGAAGGCCTTTGCAAATAATGTGAAAACCAGCTTGAGGGGAAGACCAAAGGCCAAACTGGAAACTAGATAGAAATGATTGTTGCAGTTTACCAATTAGGATAAAAGAGGAGTTGTTTGAGTTACTATGCACACAGATATATTCCCGAGCAAACTACTGTTTGATGAGGAATGGAATATTTACGTTGTTTAAAATGCCTGCCCTTAAAATACATGCTCATTACAAAGAGACCAAGAGTAGCTACCATGGGAAGCCTGAGAAAAGCACATTAGCTAAGGCAGTGCAGTGTGTATCATCAATGATGGAGCAAGTTAAAAGTCATGCACCACCCAATAAGATGAAATAAGGGAGAGAGCAACCAATGTAGGTGCTCAGTAGGTGAAGGCACTTGCTACCAAGCCTGAGGACTCGAGTTTGATCTCTAGAATTCATACGGTGGAAGGAGAGAACCAACTCTGGTAGCTGTGCTTTGACTTTTGTGTGCACACAGTGGAATACGTGCTTCCCTCATTCAACCCCTCCCCCCACATATTAATTAATATAAAATAAGAAAAAAGATGCGGTAAGAGAATAATATCACTTCTGAAATACTTTTATAAAATGTGCATAATTTAACCTAACTCTAATTAGGAAGAATTATCAAACAAATCAAACAGAAATCTGCAATCTTTAAGATACCCAGGCTATCAAAGTCAAGGACAGCATTAGGAACAGGGTCATAGTGAAGGAGGCTGACAGGACGTGACAATCTATACTAGGTGTAGTTTCTCTACTATACCTTATAGGGTATTATTGGGACAACTGGTGACTTTTTAAAGATTTTATTTTTAATTATGAATGTGTGTAGGTTTATATGTGAGTGTGGTGCCTACAGAAGCCGGAGGAGGGTCCCAAAGCTGCAGTTACAGCTGATAATGCCTGATGTGGTTTCCTGAACCTAAAGCACTATTAACTGCCAAGCCATCTCCCTAGCCCCGGCTGATGGCTCTTGAATGATATATGAGGATTAGCTAGTGATCATTTAAAACATCAGCTTTACTATGTCAATGGTGCCACCAACATTTACCAACCTGTGTGTGCAAACACAGAGGTACTCTAAAGAGCTTGGTGGTTGGAATCCAGAAAGAAGATGTGCCATGAACTAGATATACTGGAAAAACCATGGCATATTCAAAGGAGATGGCACACAGGGCAGCTTTCACAACATGTAGATGGTGTGGGTTATTTTGAAACTATACTCCCTGGCCACAAGGAGACATCACAAGGAGACTCATGGGTTCATAACAAGGGCAAGCCTAGCCCAAGGTTAAGCAGTCACTTGACACATCCTCGCAGAAGTGTTCCCAGGGGTGTTATCAGTGGTCTCTGGGCAAGTGTTTCCAGCAGAGATTCCCAAGAGAGTGGCTGTTATCACTAGCAGGCACCCAAGGGCTCACCCTTCATCACTGTCCACTTCTGTTTAGTTTTATTTCATTCAGGGTTCATAGCAGCAGCCGCATCTTAATTTTAACAGCTTTCTCTCTGGTATCACAAGCACCATCAGAATGCACATTGAGCACATTAGGCCACTCAAGGGCGATTGGTCCTGCTACTCCAGTCTCTTTGCAGGAGTTCAGGTAAGAGCTCTGTGAAGTTTACTTCTAAATTCCAGAAAGTTTGCAATTGTTTCAAGAATTAACAACAAAAGATCAAAGCCCCATTATCCACTGTAAGGAAGCCGCACTATTATTTTGTTGAAATTGTGTTAAATTGTTAGCGTATTTTTGACATTTTTACATATTTACAATTTACAAATTTTACATATTTACAATGCTGTATTTTTAATGAAATAAAAAGGACGCGCCTGTCCATTCGGCTGGCTTCCATTCATGCTCTTCCCCACTTGAAACGTCTCTCATGTGGCTCTTTCACATTGCTTATTATATTTATTCCTTTAGATATTAATATTTATTGTTTGGGAAGTGACAGCTAATATATTGTTTAGGTTATTTTTACTGATTTTATAGAGAGAAAGAGCTTCATTTGGTAAATTAATTTTGTAAATGGCCTCTCCCAGTCAGGTTTGCATTACTGCAACAATATATGTGAGACAAACCAACTTTGGAAGGAAGTGTTTGTAATGGTTAATGTTTGCTGTCCCTTGGATGGAAACAGAGTCTTTGGGAGGTGGAAGCCCATCTCTGAGCACACCCGGGAGGTCATTACCATGGCATTAGTGAGGGGAAGGAAGACCCATCCCGAAAGAGGTGAGCACCATCTCGTAGGTGGGGACCCGGGCATAACAGTGCAAAAAGGAGACTATTAGGACCCAGAAGCACTGTCCTTCTGTCTGATTCCTGGCCACCATAATTGGAACTGATCTTCTCTGCCATGCCCCACTTTGTCCCCATGCCAGACACACAGTTCTGCAACCAAGAGTCAAAAGAACGCTCTCCTTCGCCACATGGTTAAGGACACGGTTCACTCTTGGTGAACGGTTGGCTCACATTTTCAAAGGTTTCCATCGCTGTTCACGGGGCCTGGCTCCTTTGGGTCTGCAGTGGCAGCAGATATGGAAGAAGCACCTAACAGATGTCCGCTCACTCAAGACCGCCAGGAATAAAAACTGGTGAGGAGGACACTAGGATTCCAGTAAACTCCCCAAGGGTACACCGAGTGACCTACAGACCTGCCACCAGACCGCACCTACCAAAGGCTTCACCACTCCTACAATAGCCCAGGCTGGGGGAAATGCCTTCTCATGTGCACCTCTGGGGGCCATTCAAGAGCTAGACCACAGTGCAGCCTTCTTCATGACTTTCTTCATCTTTAAAAATCATTGTTATTTGGGGTTAAAGTGATGGCTCGTTGTTTAGGAGCATTGGTTGCATTTTCAGGGTACCTGGGTTTGATTCTGGGCACCTACATGACGGCTCACAACCACCTGTAACTCCAGCCCCAGAGGACCCAATGCCCTCTTCTGGACTTCTTGAGCTCTGCACACACATGGTGCACAGACGCTGGAGCAAAACAGCCATAAACATAAAAATAGATAAGTTTCTTAAATGTATAAGTATGTGTGTGTGCCTGCTTGTCAGTGTGTGCAGCACATGTGTGCAGGTACCTGTGGAGACAAGAAGGCTCAGCTCTCCTGGAACCAGAGAAACAGGCAGTTGTAAGCAACCTGATGTGATTTTGGGAGCTGAACCCAGGTCTTCTGGAAGAGCAGCCAGTGCTATTAACTGATGAGACATGCCCCCAGTCTCCCCACAGGCCTTTTAAATTATGTCTCGCAGTTTTTCTGTTAATTCTTCTGGGAACTCCAGAAAAAGGATAGTCTTATCTGACATGGGCTCATTTCTGTTTTCTGATTATTTTTAATGCTTCATATATTTATTTAATAAAATTTCAGTGTGTGAGTGTTTGAAGAATTTTTAAAACTAGCTTGTTGTTGGGAACCTTCGCTTTTTAACAAATTCGGGACAGTGTCAACTTACACATTCTCAAAGGAAGGGGGTGTCAATATATTTCTGTTTCACTGGGGGTTTTGTTCAGACTTAGATAATGACTTCATGGTGATCTTAATTATCAAACTAGAAGAATGTGTTCTTATTACTAACTAATGCAATGTGTTTAAAGCACCATTGAATTCCTTGAAAGATCCTTGCTTTGTTGTACCATGTAATGTGCTGTTAGACTTTACTGGATAGAGATTTTCTTTTGCACTAGATTTTACAAATCTGACTTAGTATCTGCTTGTTTTGTGTCACCTTGATTAAATGTTAACCAGCCTCAATTATGTATATTCTAATGGACCAAGCCTTCTGGAACAGTTGAAATATTAGTAGGATTATCTTCTGCAGGGGATGCCATGGTTTATGACAATTTCACTAAAAATATTGAAAGTGGCTTGCAGTACAGAAATCATTTTGAATATGACAGACATTGAGACAAGAAAAGCTAGCAAGGCTGAGTCTCTAGAGCAGGGATCACTTAAAAAGAAAGTTGACTCTTTTTAGTTCCTTTTGCAGTGGGGAACTTTCCTGACTGTTTGAAGAGGAGGCTGGTGATGTGGGCATTGTAGAGGTAGAGGAAGGCAACTTAGAGCAAAGAAATCAAGAGATCTCTCAGATTTGGGGGAAAGCATAGCATAAGGCCAAGTCTTCTATCAGACAGGTTACTTGTAGTGATATTTCATTTGTATTTTAATAAATAAAACTTGCCTGAAGATCAAAGAGTAAAACAGCCCCACTGGTCAGCCTTACAGACCAAGCAGTGGTGACACACACCTATTACCCCAGTAGCCACACTAGTCTGCCATAGAAACCTTTAATCCCAGCCCTACAGAGAAATATACGATGGGAGGAGATAGCTCTCAGTCACAGTCTCATTCTGAGATTCCTGGAGGCAGGATTGCCATTTCAGACTGAGGCTGTCACTTTTGCTTTTCTGACCTTTAGGTTGAACCCCAACATCTGTCTTTGGATTTTTATTAATCGTGCTAGGCTAGATTCTGGCATGAAATCCAATGAAGCCTGAGAAGAAAGCCTGTTCACAAGGCAGCAGCAGAAAGGTTTCATCTAGCCTATAGGACGGGCAGTGTTCTAGTCTGCATTCTGTCACTGTGGTAATGCACAGGAGGAGGACTTCATCCTACTTCATCCTACTCTCTACAGTCCATCGTCGAGGGAGACCAGGGAAGGCACTCAAGGCAAGCACCTGGATGCACAAACTGAAGCACAGACCGCAGAGGAGTCAAAGAGGGCCACTTGGAGGCTTCCCCCTCCGACTTTCTCAGCTTCTTGTCTTATACAGCCCTTGGCTACCTGCCTCGGGTTAGCATTCCCCATCGTGAGCTGGCCCTCCACTTCAATCATTAATCAAGAACATGTCCCACAGACCATTCTGATAGAAACAGTTCCTCAATGGAGCTTCTGTCTTCCCAGGTACGCCTAGGTTTCTGTCATGGTGACCATAAAAACTAACCGGCACAAAGACGCAAAACTGACATCCCGAGTAGTTCTCAGTGGAGAGACGCAGTGAGACATAATGAAAATCACATTGGTACTCCCCTCTCCGCCTGGGTTCTGACACAGAAACTCTAAATCCCTTGGAACCTCCCACATGGATGCTGGTGAGGTAACTGGCGGCCTCTTGATCAGATCAGATCAGGATGGGCTCCGGTCAAGAAGGACCAGGTCTCAGTTCCAGAATAGGAACTTTCAGATCTCCAGGAACCAGGAAGAGGGTGGTGAGAGTTCATTCACCCACTCATGGTAAAGACTTAACCTGTCATGTCCATGCAATGGAGTCTGTTCAGCATTGCCAGGGGACAGGGCTTGGAGGACATGTAGTTGGCAGGCATGCGGGAATAGTGGAGGGTTGCATGCTCTGAGCAGGCAAGGATGTTCCAGGCCATTCTTTCCTCACTCACATGTTTCCCTGGTCGTCTCTTCTAATTTAGCTGCTTCTGAGTTGTAGACTTGGTGGTGTGCCCACAAACATAAATGAGTGCTTCCCTGCGTTCTGGGGTCATCCTCGTGAATATTGAACCTGGGCGGAATGTAGTTATGTGGATCCCTATGTTTATAGCTGGTCTATCAGAAGCACTCACTGCCTAGGACTCAGCAATAATGTTTGAAGTCGGGGCAGCCCCGAGGGATTGAGCTTAAGCCAATGGTTCTAAGCCTTCTAATGATGTGACCCTTTACTACAGTTCCTCATGTTGTGGTGACCCCCCAACCATAAAATTATTTCATTGCTACTTTGTAACTGTAATCTTGCTATGGTTTTGAATCATAATGTAAATATCTATGTTTTCCTATGGTTTTAGGCAACCCCTGCAAAAAGGTTGTTTGACCCCCAAAGGGGTTGAGACCACAGGTTGAGAACATTTGTTTTAGACCCTCTACACTGACTGGAAGTCATCAGTCCCAGAAATGGATTGAATCACTGGGTGTCAGGATGGCATTAGGGAACCAGAAAACTAGTGCAGGAAAAAAAAATCACCTGTTTAGTATGAGGAGGAATCAAGAGGCTGTGAGGAAGGGAAAGTATATGTTCTGCTCCGTACCCCAGAGAACAATCTGCCTTCAGCCCATAGGAGCGGTTACCAGTTACTACCCTGCTAGTTAATGGAAGATGCGCTGAGTGTCCCAGGTGAAACTAATGTACTGCGTGCAGTCAAAGAATAAATGCCCTTGGGGAGGGCGTTTGTGACCAAAAGTGTTATTAGATGAGCCTATGGGGGCCGCCTTTAGTTATCATGGGCACTGCTGTAAACCAGGTGCTGGGTTCCAGCTCTTCATTGCTTACCTGTCTCCCTCCCCACATGCCTATTTTCCTTTTAAAAGTGCATTTTGATATGTTTACCTGGGTTTCAGTTGTGGTAAACGCAAGTACTTTCATTTACCCCAGGTCTTAAAACTGAAGAACTCTTAATACAAGACAACAGACAGGTGTAGGCAAACCATGGCAGATAAGAGGAGGAAGGGAGCTTTGGGGACTAAAGGAGACCATGGGGTAGAGCTTTGGGGTTTCCTTGTTGTTCGCTAGACATCCCAGTCAGGTGCTGCTGGCTGCTGAGGCTTCTGATCCAAAAAATTCAAGAGGAATGGAGAGAGAGAGAGAGAACAATCAGGAAAACCTCTTATTCCTAACTAAAGCCCCAGGAACAGGGCAGCCTAATAATAGGAAACCCTCATGGTGATGCCCACCCTGCTCCAGTTGAGCACCAACAGAAACTTTTTGCATGCATTTTTACAGACTGGATCCAGGAACTGGACTTCCACCAGCCTTCATGTGTCTTCCTCTGCTTCACAGGAGCAGAAAGGCTCTGCTCCCTCCCCTGAGTGATGCCAAGTGGGGAGGAATAAGAGACCTTTCATTTCCCCCAGCGGAACTAGGCACCACTCCAATTTCTGTGCCAAGGCAGCGTTGGCTGGGTTGAGTGGGGAGATGCTCTTTAATTTCTTGCCCAGAGGAAATGATCTGCATGCCAGTCCCCACCATGACAGTATCAGTGACCTCTCAAGTGGAGAGCTGAGCCTCCACTCAGAGAGAGACAGGAAAAGGCACAGTAAGAGGAAAGAGTCCATGTCCTTCTTCCCTCCTATTCTGGAATCAGTGGGTCCCATAGAGGAATAAAACTTCCACCCCCGATCATTACATAGGGGAACGAGATAGTGGGAGACAAGACTTAGACCCTCTAGCTTCCTTCCTTGGTGTCAGCTCCCTGGTATCTGAGCTTCCTCCCCCCAGCTCCCAGCAACAAAATTAGTGAGTCGGTCCTTTACTTTAGCCTCCCTTAGTGGCAGTGGGGCCCAGCAGAAGTTGAACATGCCTTCTCTTCCAGTCCTCAGTTAAATCTTTTAAAAGAGACAGCTTGGTTTTTAACATAGAAGAGAATCAAATAGAATTAAGTTTCATGATATAATGTTCAAAGTGCCCAGACTACAGCAACAATAAAACTCAGTCATGTAGCAAGCAGGAAAACCACACTGTGAGTAATAATAGACAATCAGGAAAGAGATGAATCAAATACTGAAAGTATCTGCCAAGGATTTTAAGGCACTCATTATAAAAATTCATCAATAAGTAATTATGATTCTCTCAAGCAAATGAAATAATAAAATATCTCAGTAAAGAAATAGAACTTGAAAATCAAGAAAAAATGGATATTGTAGAAAAAGGCAAAAACAAATAAAAATCTATCATGGGCTCAAAAGCAGCATGGAGATGAACAAGGATAATGATTAAGAAGCTAGAGGGCAGATCAACAGAATGTACTCAATCTGGTCAACAGGGGAAATAGACAAAAAATTAGGAGAGTCTCGGGGACTTAGCTGACAACATCAGAAGAACTAACATATGTGTCATTGAAATTCTAGAAATGAAGCTGTCCTATAAAGGCTTACTGACCTTAATTTAGCAGAAGATATCAGAAGATTCAGGAAGTTGAGGCAATCTCATACAAATCCAAGGAAACCCATGACCAGGCACATCATATTTATGTCTGAAAACTAAAGATGAAGTAAAAAATCCCCCCAAACACCTCAAAAGAACCAACCAAGGAAGACGCTTCCCTCATGTTGATTAGTTTATTATAAAGGTGTAACTTGAAACGGCCACATTGGTGGCTAGTATTGGGAGAATGTGGCTCAGGAAACACCAACTATGCAATGGAGACTGTTCCATTACAAGTCATGGGTCAATAAGAAATCTCAAAGGAAATTTGCATGGAGTGAAAAGGGAAATAAAGCAGCTAGATGGATGTGGACAGCAGGAGCAGTGGCAAGGGACAGCAAGAGATGCTTTAGCTATGAAAGAAGGAAGGTGACTCAAGTTCCCACTGAGATTAAGTGGAAAAACAAAGAGAACAAACCCACAAGCAGAATAAAGGAGCAATATACATAGCATCTGAAACCAACGAAACTGAAAGAAGGAAAACAGGAGAGAAAAATTTAATGGAACAGAAAACCCAGTTCTTTATTTTAAAAAAATGATAAAATTGTAAAACTCAAGCTTGACTGAAAAAGGTTAATCGAGAGGAAAAATGAATTGCTGATATAAAGAGGAAACAACCACTCATAACAGATATGATTTTATAAACATAACAATAAGGGAATATTATGAATAGATTTGCATAAATCTGTCAACTTATAGCATTTTTTTCTGAAATCACAAACTACAAAACTAAACCAAGAAGAGATAGAGAACTCAAATAATCCTGTGACTGTTAAAAAATTGAATGTGTAATAAAAAGGTTTTAAAGAAAATAATCTCCAAGTTTAATGATTTGTTGGTGAACTTTACAAAATATTCGAGGGAGAATTCACATAACTTCTTTCCCAATAAGTAGGTGGGGCCATATCTCAATTAATTTTGTCAGACTAATATCACCCACATATAAAGCATTCATAAAAACTATAGACCAATATCTCTTATGAATTGAAATCTTAATGCAAGCAATACAGTATTTGTCAATAAAATCCTTAGAAATATAAAGACTGTATCATTATTGAGTAAGATTCATTTCAGGCATGCAAGGTTGGTTCAATATTTGAAAATTGATGTTTGCTATAAGCTACCATATCAACAGACTCAAGAGTAAAATCAGATGGTCAATAGACACAGGCAAAGCAGTTGGTAAGAATCCAGCATCCATTCATGCTAAGCACTGTTGGTAAATTGGGAACAGAACACTACTTCAACTCGATAAAGAACATTTGCAGACACCCTTCACTAAAGCCAGGCTGACAATACAGGCTCCAGTACTTCTCCTCCAATTACTGGGTGCAAGGCAAAGGTGCTTGAACACTAACACTTTCATTCAATACATTATTGGAAATTTGTTCATTGCAATAAAGTCAGGGAAAAGAAACAAAGTCATTTAGATCTGCATATGAATATATGGTTCTACATGTATAAAATTCTAAAGAATCTGTCATACAGGATACAGGAAAAAACAGAAGTTAGTGTTGAGTGTTAAGATAGGAGTTGATTAAGGTCATATGATACAAAATCAGGACACAAAACCAAATCACGTGTCCATGTACTGGTACTGGATATCCAAAACAAAAATGAAAAACATGGTGGCACTTAAAATCAGTCCAAAGAAAATGGAATATTTAGCTATAAAATCAAGAAATTATGTGTAGGACCTAGATTTGGAATATCATACATACTACATAAAATAAAGAAACTTTGATTAAGTTTAGACACATACTATTTTCATGGATTGGGAAATTTAACATCGTAGAGATGCCAATCATGTGTATATGGATTCACAGCTTTAATCCAACTCTTATCAAAATGTCACCAAGAGTGGGCATATACAGCTCTTCTGATGTTTATGCAATACAGGCTGAGAATTGTTTAAAATGATCTTAATAAAGGAGTAAAGGAATATCAATAATCCTATTTCTTATTCCAGCCTAAATGTAGCTACAGCAATCAAGGCAATGCGGTACTGGTAGAGGCTCCTATGGTAATAGATCAGTGGGGTAGAATAAAGAGCACAAAAACAGATCCAAACACCTGTGTTTTAGTGATGTGTGACAATGATGTGGAGGTCATTTTTTGGTGGAGACTGTTAGTGAATGGTGTTGTTATGATTGGATATTTAAAGTCAAAATAATGAATACAAGTTTAAATGTCATACCATATATAAACACAACTCCAAATGGATTGTGTAAAATGTTAACTGTGTAACTTCTGAAAAGCACCCAGGGGAAGAGATTTCGCATATGGGGTAGGCAGACTTTCTGGACTGGACACCAAACATGTGATCCATGGCATTAAAATTGGAAGCTGAGCCTCATCATACTGGATCATCAAATGTGTTTTCTCTCCCAGAGATCCTGCTGGAAAGGCTGAAAGTCAACCTAAAGACCAGGAGGAACCATCTGCAAGCTTCTGTGTGTCTGACAAATGACTCTCTTGGAATATAGAGACAAGTAATTCGATTAGAAAACACAGCACAGATGAACAGTTTCACCAAAGAGGATTGCTGATGAGTCACACAAAGATGCTTAAGGTCACTCAAAGTACAGCCAAAGGGAGGTGTCACCACACACCTGTCAGAAAGATGGACCCAACAGCAGCAAGAACAAAGACTGAGGGAGATAGGAAGACTGGTCCATCAAAAGGCTCAGAGGTGTGGAGAACAATATGGCCTCTTTAGAGAGCATCTCCATGACTCACTAGAAATTAAGTATCTAACTGCTATATGACCCATCCAGGGCTTTCCTGGACATTTAATCTAGAAAAGTAAAAACATATGTTTATAATAAAACCTGTGCACAGTGGTCTTCACTGCTTCATTTAAAAGCTCCACAATGGAAGAGTTCAGTTTTATCTTATTCTGCCCCTCCCCTGCCACCCCCCTCGGTGTGTGTGTGTGTGTGTGTGTGTGTGTGTGTGTGTGCGCGCGCGCTCATGACAGAAGTGAACTCTAAGTGTCTTACTCTATCTTTTTTGCCTTATATTTTGAGATTACATCTCCCCCGAACCTGAAGCTTAATGATTCAGCTGGAATGGCCATCAGTGAGTCCCAGGGATCCTACTGTCTCCTCCTCAGCATTGGGATTACGTCAGCTCTTATGTAAGAACTGGGGATTAGAATTTGGGTCCTTCTGATTGTGTGGAAAGCACTCCACTGGTTGACACTTCTCCCCAACCCGAAGTATAGTTCTTTAGTGGGGTCAACAAACTTGGTATATCCATACATTGGCCTTGGCAATATTGGGCATGCTTGGCAATAAAAAGGAATGAATTATTGATGTAGCAGCAGCTTGGATGACCCTCTAGAAAATTATGTGGAGAAAAAATCAGATAGCCCTGGTTACAATACCATATGATATGATTCAGTTTTCATGACCTTTTTAAAAAGCAGAATAGTAATAATGAAGAACATGTCTGTGGGCTAGTGAGGGGCAAAGAAGGAGGAGAAAACAAAAAAATATATGCTGGGATTTGTGTGTGACTGTGTGTGCGCGCACGTGCACATGTGCATACATGACTGCATTATTGGTTGTCTGTATGTGTATCACATATGTGTAGTGCCTGTTGAGGCCAGAGGGGCACTGGATTCCTTGGAGCAGGAGTTCTAGATGGCTGGAGCTGCCGCATGGGAACTGAACCCGAGTCCTCTACAAGAGGACCATCCTACGAATTTGTAAGGTATGACTGAGCAGCAATTGGATAACAGACATAAAGAATCCTTTGGCGTGGTTTCTTACAACTACATGTCAATCTATTATTATCTCATGATGTTCAGTTTTAAAATGTTTGACAACACAAGAACCAAAAGACTATTTTTTTTATTTAAATTCTTATGAAACTCCTGATTTGGTACACAGGGGAGCAGAGAAAAAGCACCTTAAAATTTTCCCCATTTATTCCCCAATTATTGGTGTCTCATTTTATAATTCTAAATACATAGATTTCATTTTAATTTTGTTGAGTATGTGGTGTGTGTGTGTGTGTGTGTGTGTGTTCATGTGTGTATGTGCATACCTGTAACATCAACACTTGGCATGGTGGGGAGTAAGAAGACAGAAGGATCACTGGGCTCACTGGTCACTGCCCAGCTAAAAAACAGTGGGCTGTACGGTCACTGAGAGACGCTGTCTCAGAGGATTGGGAATAAGGGGAAGGGTGGTAGAGCAGGGCACACACACTCATGTGCACATGTAGAATCTAAAGGACACTGTCATGGGTTACAGGTATGTCCTTTTCATGAGTTCTAGGTCCTCCTGCCTGTGTGCAGTAGGCATGCTAAGCCACGGAGACATCTCCTTAGCCTGCATACATTGTATTTGTGTAGCAAGTTCCTGGTTTCCCAGATTCTTAAGTTCATTTGCAGATTTAACTTTGTAACCTCTTAACCTCTGTCCTTTGTTGACTTATATCAGTGCCTGTAATGTCTCCATTTTCATGTATATACATCTGTATATACATACTTTTGAGTTTACTATTTTTTAGTTTATTAACATGGTTATATTTTTTTTCCAAGGACACAGCCCTCCCCCCACATTAAGGACCTACTTTTGAATGTACTAATTTCTCTGTCTCTTATTTTATAATTGATTTATTTGCACTTTTATCTTCATAATTCCTTCCATCTGTTTTTCTCATGCTTCATACATTGTTCCTTTTGTGACTTTTAAATTGAGTTACTTCCATTCGTCCTTCCTTACGGTAGCATAGGCTAATGATGACTGTGGGGTTTCTGTGGGGCAGCGAGTTCTGTGTGTGGCGACTTATCTCAGATGTGGTTCTACTGTCACTCTTACCTGGTACCCAGATTCATAGTTTTGTTTTCATGCTTAGACCCTGGGGACTCAGAGGTAAAGCCACTAAGTCCTTTGTTCAGAGCGCATTCCAGCACTAACCTATGTGTGACCCTCATTTCTTTATACTGGTGGCTCGTTTGCTTTTAAAAAGATTTTTTTAACTTTATTTTATGTATATGAGTGTTTGGTTCTCATGAATGTGTGTGCACTATGTGTGGAGTGTCCGTGGAGGCCAGAAGAGGATGCCAGATCCCTTGGAACTGGAGTTACAGGTGGCTGTGAGCTGCCGTGTGTGTGCTGAGAACTGACCCTGAGTCCTCTACAAGAGCAGTCAATGCTCTGACCCCGGAGCCATCTCTTCAGCCCCTCAACTGTGTTGTGATGTTTCAGTGTGTGACTTGTATTTCCTTTGTTTGAATTACCTTTACAGACCTTATTCTTTGTGATTTGATTGCAAATGGACTCAGACCCTAATTTCACATTTGGTTTGTTTGTTACTATCTTAAAGAAATTTGACTGATTTGTATATTGATTTTACATATTGCAAATCTTCTGAACTGATTAATTGTGAATTCCTTAGAATTTTCTACATACACAATCCTATTATCTGAAGTTAGAATTTTTTTATTCCTTTAAAATCTGCATACCATTTTTAATTTCTCTTGCTTTGTTACTCTGTCTATAACCTCCAGTACAGCCTTGAGTGGTGTGTTGGAAGCAAACATCTAGGTCTTGTTCCAGATTATGGTAGACGGCAGCTCATATTTCACCATTAACGATGATGCAGGCTGTCACATTACCATTTCAAACATAGTTTTGCAGAACCTATAGTTATTATTCTAAAGCTTTGATATTTAGGATTTTTCTTTAATGACTTTGCAAACATGGTGTCAGGGAGTGTATAATCTTTGAGTACTTTCCCCCACTCAATATATTTTATAAAGATTACTACATGAAGCTACAGATTTTGTTCTCTCAGATTATTGTGCAATATTCCATTTTGTAAATATACCACAATTTATTAAGCCTTTGTCTTGTCTATGACTGCTTTGATTGTTTCCTTGGTTTGGCTACCATGAAGAACATTTTCATGACAATTACAATCACTGATGTTCTCTGGAATAAACTTGCATAGTTTTCTCTCGGGACTTCACCATGTATTTGTAATGTATTAAAGGAAACCAGAGGTCACCCTTGTAACTTTGGTGCTCCCTCTCTCATTCTCTCTCTCTCTCTCTCTCCTTCCTTCCCTCCCTCCCTATCTCTCTCCTCCATCCACCTTGGATTTTAAGATAGGTTCTCTAACTGAACCTGAGACCCACCATTTTGACTGGATGGTGAGCTCCCAGCCTCCTTCTGTCTCTGCCTCCTAGCATTGGCTCTGCAGACATGTACTGCAACTCCTAGATTTTATGTGGGTGCTGAGGATCTGAACTCAGAACTTCATGATTGTGAGGCAAACTTTTTACCTATTGAACCAACTCCCCAGACCTCAAGTGTTTATACATTTCATGGGATAGTGTCAGTGTGTTTGCTAATGTGGTTCTACAGACTGACATTTCCACTAGTCTAATACTATGAAAGGTTCTGAAGACCTACACTCTCCCTTTGCATGGATAGTCTCTGATAGTTTAGTGTTCAACATATCTTACTTAGTTTTTGCCAACTTTAAACAAATCTAGACACAGCCTGAAAAGGGGAATCTCAACTGACTAATCACCTTCAATTGACTTTCATGTAGATATGTGGGGGGACATTTTGTTGATTATTGATGTGGGATGACACAGCCCACTGTGGATGGTGCCATCCTCAGGAAGGTGGGCCAGGACTATATCAGAAACCAAGCTGAGGAAAGCCATGAGGAGCAAGTCAGTAAGCGATGTTCCTCCATGGTCTCTGCTTCAGTTACTGCATCCAGGTTCCTGCCTTGACTTTTCTGAAAGACGGACTGTAAGGTGTAAAACAAAATAAAACTTTTCCTCCCCAATCTGCTTTTGATCATGGTGTTTATTACAGCAACAGAGAGCACAGAAGTAAGGACTTAGTTTGTATTCCCTACTGGCTTAGCGGAGCTGGCCAGGCTATAGGTGAGTGCCCTTCCCCATAAGTCCAGTAGCTCTTTTGAGCTGTTAACGCCACTGCAATTCTAAACAGCAAGAAAGAGTAGACATAGGGGGCTTTCCTTCCTCCTGGGAGATCCTGGGGACAGAGGGGACAAATGCTCACATCTGTTGTCATCTTGAAGCCAGTCTAAGCCCATGAACCTCTCTACCTCAGTGTGACTGACCATTCAAGGGTGATGCTGAGACCTGAGCTGGGGAGGCAGGTTCTTTTCCCACCTGGAATGGTTATTTCACTCTTTGGTCCCCCAATAATAGCATCTCTTAAATAACACACGAGATTATCCTATTGTATTTTATGATACTACAGGGCTTACTTGGGCTCATATCATTTTATACGGTGCCCACTAATTGTAATGCTTTCTGGAGAAGTCCTGCTTCATGCTCCAGCCTTCTGTGGCTTGCTCTAAGTGTTGGCTTCCTCTCTAATAACTTGGAAGGTTTATGGAGTACTTTTAGCTCCTCCACTGGCTGGCATGTAACTATACACAATATCCCTTTATATCTTATTTGTTGAATTATGACTTAAGAGATTTTCCAACCACAAAAAAGCAAGGAGGCTCATTTGCTTCTGCAGTCTCACTTCTGTCCCTGACTGTAGTGTTATCCATTCCTTTGGACTTTAGACAGTATCTACATCTAGTGCTTCTATCAGCTTCTGATATGCTGGCCCCCTCTTCAAATGTGAGCGTTGGTTGATGCACGTCCTGTTTGAAATCCAGAGAGTTCATGGGTGACTTTGGTTCTGAGAACTAGTAAGTGATATTGCTCCAAGATGGTCCTTCGCCCATTCTCTTTGTCTCTGTTTCCTCCTCCTGTTGGGACATGGCAAGTCAGCCTTGTTCTGGACTTCTCTTTCCTCACCTGCCTGACTGTTTTGATGCCAACACCAGCTTCTGAAAATGATCCATCCTGTGAGAGAGATGTAGCTCTCCCTATCAGCTTTGGCACAGCAATGGGGTCCACACCTGGTTTTTTCTACAGCAGGTTTTGCTGCCATTATTCTCCCCAAGAGCCTCCTAGCTAGTGGATGCACAGCTTTGGGGGCCTCTGTTGCACACATCATAGACTTAGAGTCTGGATGCATCTCCAGTGTCCGCTTTCTCACTCATTCTCAGGGGAGGTGCGATCATTTCATGGGCAGCGAGCGGAGGCTTTCTGCTTTCTGTTATCGGAAGGGTGGCTTTCCTAGGCCCCTAGCCCCAAGCAGAAAGATCATGTTGGCTCTCTTTGGTACAGCAGGTCTGTTGTCCCTCCTGGATTCTAAAGTAAGAGCATTTTATCCAGGTCTGATACTTCTGGGGGCTCCTCATTTTTAGCTCCTGGTGCCGCTCTGCTTCAGAGTTTTCCTTTGTGTCTGGCATGGGAAGAGTTTGCCTTCTACGGGGGAGTTCACCAGTGCAGTCACAAATCTGATCCTGTTTTATTGCAGTCAGCATTTCTTGAGGCTGGAACGGCTTGGAGGACACTTGGAAAGGAACCCATCCCATTCCCCAGTGCAGCTCTCCTAGAGAACAGATTTGAGAGAGCTCTGTTAAAAGCTAGCGTTTGGCCTGGGTGGATGGCAAGAGTGCTACCTTGCTAGCCCAAGAGGAGCCTGCAATAGGGACACGGAAATACCCTGAGGCTCAGAGCAAGCAATGACAGGTATGGGTATTTAGAGTCTCTAGACTAAAGCCCAACCAACGTTCAACATCATCCGTGTGCTCAACTCCTTCTGTGAGCAGAATTTTGGAGGAAATAAAGAAAACCGACCTGTTTTCCATTCTGGGGACCACCTCAAACACAAAGAGAAATAGAGGTAAGAAAGGCAGTAACTTCACAAACAAGAAACTGGGAGCAAGCGGTGACCCCAAATGTCAACCCTAACAGTTTGGGAACATTGAACAACCCATAGGGGTTAAAGTAGGTTTAAGCAGATTTTGGCACCTAGATGTAATAACTGCCACATTCCTGGTCTTGCCTAGCATACTTGGTTGCACTGTGAACAGATACAATTATCCCCACCTTCTGTAGTTGTGTTTCTCAACTGGAGGTTATTTTTGTCCTGCAGGAAAACTTTGGCAATGTCTGGGGACACTTCTGAAAGTGGCAGTTGCAGGATGTAAGTGGCAGCTAGTGAGCAGAGACCAGGAATGTGACCCTTTGTCATATATTACATAGATAACCCCTTGCAACTAGGGTTTATCTGGCCCTGTGATGGCCAGTCTTTATTGTCAACTTTACTAGCTTTGGAGTTGCCTAGAAGACACAAACCTCTGGGTGTGTCTGTGAGGGAATTTTCAGGGAAGTTTAACTGCAGACATGATCCTCCTTGATTGTGGGTGACATCATATCCTGGGCTTGGGACCTTCACTGAGTAAACAGTGTGCTCTACTCCCTGATCTGTGCATCCTGCTCTGTCCAGAAGTGAGGCGTTAGAACTGAGAACTGCTTGGCCATCGTACTGTCCCTGCCATGATGGACCATGTGTGGATTCAGCCACAGCACACAGTAACTCATACAGGCTTCAAATGTCAGCGTAGTGAGAAATGGCCGAGGCAATGCTCATCTAAGCTCAGACAGCAAGTCTGAGGCGTCCTATAACTAGTGCTGGTCACAAGGTAGGGAGGTTAGGAAAACACCTCCAGCTCAAGTTGTCCTCTGAGCATTTTCTGGTTGCCATTCTTACCACCCATTGCATAGACACAGAGACCAGGATGTGGGGAGAGTAGATGTGTGACTTCCTTTGGCATGAATGTGACCAAAACAGGTAGCGTAAGCTACTGCAATACACATTGTATTGGTAAACTGTCATGTACTATTAATGTATCTTAAAAGTGAACTCTGGGAGTCAGGATGCCATTCCCTCTCACAAACTCAAGCATGTTGATGTCAAATGCTCTTCAAAAGCCCTGTACTGGGTCAGATTGCTCCCCCTAGCTCTGTGGTGGGAAGACAGAAAAGCAGACAACAGCCAAGGGGATTGTAAACATTGTGTGCCCTTGAGGACAGCCAGAAGGTAAACTGTTTGCAACAAATATTAATATTGTTTATCTCATGGAATAAATATGCCTACAGTAGAAATGCTTGGTCCTGGAGCTCTCCATCAGGGGCTCTGGATGACCAAGTCTTCCCAGTGAATTTCTGTTGGATAGTGTCAGCCTCCGGTTTGATGTTACTTTGCTCTCTCAATGAGGCTACCCAGCCATTTTTGCTGGATGTTGTAAGCACTTTATTTGTTGTCCATCTGTTATTCCTATCTCTCTGCTATTTGCATTATAAACTAAAAGTATGGCAACTCTAGATCATTCTCTGGACCGTGTGGAACCATAACTTAAGGAAGAAGGATTTATTTTTGCTCACATTTTAGAGGGTCCAGTCCATGATTATTTGGCTCTAAGATTCTGGGCAATGGTGAGGTAGAGAACCATGGTGGAAGGAGCTTGAAGCAGGGATATTTCCTCATCTCATGGTGAACAGGAAGGAGAGGAAGAGGAGGACAATGGAGGATCCAAGGACAAAATGCTCAGAGAATCCTCTACAGCTAAGTCCCACCTTCCAAAGTCTTTAGAATCTCCCCCAAAATAGTGCCACTAACTAGGGACCCAAACATTCAAAATGTGAGCCTATGAGGGATGTTGGATATTCAAGCCATAACTGTGTCATCAGAGGCCAGGTGGCATGAGCCATCCCTGGAGCCTGTGCTTTCAACCACTGGGCTATGTACTTCTGAAGGACTTTGGGGTGAGTTCAGAGGTCCTGTTCCACTCACCTCTGCCCTGCACCTCACCTCCTTACTGGTTCATAGCTGAAGACATAGTTTCAGAACAAATTAAGTAAATCTTGACATCAGATTAAACCCAAGTCCAGATAAGTACTATTTTAATGTAGCAAAAAGGATCTGTCTTTTCTAGAGAAAGCAGAAACCCCCATGACAGAGGTCATAGATCTGATCCTGAGATCTGTCCCAGCCTTGGGGCTCATTGCTGGAACAACAGCACCAGATGTCCAGGCCCCAGCAGGGATGATGTGGTTCTTTGAGAGCATGCCAAGGCCTCAGATTTCTGACTATGGTGGAGACAAGGTCTTTGGGGAACTGTTTTTAGGGTGGTATTCTCGGCCTCATTCCTGGAAGCTTAGCTCTCAGCCTTCTCCTCTGGTATCTCCTAGGATCTTGTTTGGAAGTCCTTGCTGTTTGAACTAGCAAGAGTAGACTCAGTTACCTGTACCCAGCATAGACAGATGATGGCCCTATGAGGGAAAAGAGAGGAAGAGCAGGTGGCCAGGGCTCTTCCACGAAGGCGTCTGAAGCCCTAGGAATGGAGTGCCACTAGCATCTCTCTCTGGATACCCGAGATGGGATGCAGGACAGGATGAGGAGCTAGCAGTGGGAGAACCGAGACTCTCCTCACGCTTGCCTCTTTACTGGGTATGTGAATGTTTCTGGGGGCGGTAGCCTCTTAGACTCAGGTGTGCTCATTGGGTCTCTTCTCAGTTCCAGCATTCTGTGCCATTAAGGCCTGAAATAACCAAGGGAACTAGTAGGTGATAGGAATGCTTGCTAGCTTGTACAACAGAGCCCTCTTTAAATGTCACCATGAAAGGTTTTCCCACTTTGAGGGAGACTGACAGGTACTGACAACCTAATGAGACTGAGGCTTACTCTTTCTCGTAGCAGACAGCACAGTGTGGGCTGGCAATCACTGTGTCTTGGAGAAAGGAGACAAGGGCAACTGGCCTGTTTATCACCTAGATGCAAAGAGAGCTCCTGCAGTGGGCAATATTTCACACCAAAGATTCTAAAACAAGAGGTTGAAATTTGGAGCGCCCAGTAAAACCTACCTTTGACTCCGAAAAAGAAAGGGGTGACTTTGTGGTGTCCCCTGAAAGCTGCCTCCTTTGGCTGTCAGATGATAGAATGACATGAGAAAGAGAAGCTCCCAAAACATGGTAGAAAGGTCCCAGGGAAAGAGTAAGAGGCCCAGGGCTAGATTCTGCTCTGTTGACAACATGTTTGATTTTGCATAACCTAGCCACCTCTCTGGACCCATGACTTTTTTAAAGTATGGAGAATGAGATTGTTGTTTTTATTATTATTTTATTTTTTAATTTGTTTCTGAGACAGGGTTTCTCTGTGTGGCCAAAGACTGTTCTGGAACTCTGTAGACCAGGTTGGCCTCGAACTCAGAGATCTACCTGCCTCTGCTTCCCTAGTGATGGGATTAAAGGTGTGTGCCACCATGTCCGATGTAAAAGTGAGTTTTTAGTTTGGAGAAGATGGGAAGTATTTATTGTGCCCACTATCTCTGGAGAAGTCGCTCAGCCTAGGAAGAAACGGAACTTCAAATATTCAGAATTGCCACCCTTAACAAATGGGTATTGTTTTCACACTATTGTGAGACTGAAAAACTCTAAATGAAAGCCTCCTAAATGAGGGGTCATGTGAGCATTAAACACTAGTAAAGTCAAAGCTGACCTGTGGTGACAGAAAGCAGAGATGGGTAGTAGCTGCCCGGGGCCAGCTACTGAGAGAAGATAACTCTATAGAGTAAGAGGCTGGGTCCCATGAGTTTGGAGTCAGCTGTCAATTTTGCCTAAAGGTATCTTCTAGCTCATCTACATTTTCCATTCCTCAAGATAAGCAAGATTCATGAGGACCGTGCCACATCCAGCACAGAGCAAGAGAAGCCACCCAAAGGGCTGTAACTGTAGGTGACTCCCTCTGCCTCCTAGCACCAAGGTTACAGTTTTGGCTACCTTCCCCAGCTTTGTCCCTTCCATGTTTGTCCAGTCTACTGTAGTGAGGAGGGCCTACAGAATGGCACTGTCCTTCAGAGCTCCAGGCTCAGAGCTGCCCCACCTCTTCCAGGAAATGACCCGGAGTCTTAGGTGTCCCCTGCCACGCAGAGGCACACTCTGCTGTCTTCATCGACCCTGATTTCCAGAGTCTTGAGACCATAGGTCAAAGTCTGCCTCTGAGTTTGTTCCTCCTGCAAGTTGACTTTGGGACCCAAGGCACCTGGGGACGGAGGGTACTGAGCTCTTCCCCTCTTTCCAGCCCAAGAGACCATTGAGGGGTGTTGCTCTCAGCATTCCTCATGACAAGGACTTGGTGTTTCTAAGCAGGACCTCTGTACTGGTGGGAAACAGAATTCCAAGAGAAAGGGGAGGAGCTGGCACATGGACTGGGGGATGGATCTCTGGGGAATAGAGGTAAGGTGTGGGCTAGCACCACGGTCCGGTCCGAGATAAGACTGGGGCCAATGAAAGGTGGTCCAAATCTTGCAGTCTCCTTTCTAAAACTCTTCTGCCTCTGACCCATACCTAGAAGACAAGTGTCCCCAATGCTCATCCACAACCAGAGGACTAAAATAACCTGCTCTCCAACATTTTCTTGGAGGACTAAGTTGCCCTCCTCCACTGGGGCTTAAAGCTCATGACAGCTTGGCTTTTCTGCCTTCCAGGATTCTGTCTTCACTGCCTCGCTGCTGCTTCCAGGTCTTCCCCGAGGCTGTGCTTCCTTCCTTCATTCTAGAAGCAGCATGTTCCAATTCAAATTCTAGCCCAAACTCTAAAGGCTTTCTAGAGGCCTCCCTGATCCTCTCTGCAGAATGAGTTGTTCTTTCCTCTACGCTCAGAGAACTCTCAGTTCCCTTCTGCTGTGGCTTCCTGTTTATTGATCACCTCCTTTCCCAAGGGCAGAGCCAGTGTCTGCTTAAGGCAGTGTTAGATCTGGCACAACTGGGCATTCAGAAGCACTGTGGAGGGACTGGGTGCCCTCAATGTGTTTTGGGACATCTGTGGATGTCGGCATGCTGAGTGGACAAACCGTATCTATGTATGGGCAGCAGAACTCTGGCATTTAGGGCAGGACCTTGGGGCTTGGTTTGATCAGCCAAGCTGGGCATCCACAGAGGAGCAGCCTTGGAAGCAAGAACTCGCCCTACTGAGCCTGTGATATTTACCAGACTGACAGCTTCACAGCCAGAGCAGCCCGAAGACAGGCAGCTCTGGAGAAAGTGGGTCAGCCTGACTCTTCTTCAAGCACTAGGGAGAGCCCTGGGGTTTAGCCATGGCAGTGATGGAGACAGAGCCTGTCATTTGTGAGCAGCCGAATGAAAGGGATTAGTGACTGTTCCAATCTACTAATTTTCTGTGCAACACAGGGCAAGGAGAGCCAGTGGAGATTTTAAAACTATGTGCACATTTACATATGTGTATGTGTGACATGTCCATCTATACATGGGTATGTCTAGGTGTGTACATGTATGCATGTACACATATGTGTTGTGTATATGCATGCATGTGTGCTTCTGTATATGTACATGTGCACCTGTGAGTACATGCATATATGTGAACGCCTGTGTGTTTGTGCCTGGGCATGTGTGTGTGTATATATATGCATGCTGAAAGAGAACACACGCTCCTCAAGCCCACATCATGTGTGCAATTTACAAAGGAGAACACACCACCATTTCTGGCAGGATCAAGGAAAGATGCAAGCCTCGGGGCAGAGAGGTGCAGTCTGAGTTGCAGAATTCACTCAGGGCCCCTGACTTCCCTTAGCCTCTGTTTCCTCATTTGGAAAGCAAGCTGTGGGAAGGCGTCCAGGCTGAGGTGTCATTGAATGACATGTTCTCATTTGAATTCCAGCCCCAGCTCTAGAGGCTTTCAAGGGACTTCCCTGATCCTCCCCTCAGAATGACAGTGCACCTGCCCTAGGTAACTGTGTTCTGATCAGGAACTGTCCTGCAAATAGATTCCCACGCCTCTCCTTGTGTGAGTGGCATTAAGATTCGGGGAATCTGCAATTGCATGTCTGCAGCTTCTGATTCCAAAGAGAGACGTGGTGTCTCTGTGGTGGCGGCGGATACTCACATGCACACAGCGAGGCTCTAGCGAGGTCTGTGACCAGGGGCAGCTGCCTCCTCTCAGTTTCCCCATCCGGGCTCCCTTTTGAAGCATACAGAGCGAGAGGCACTGGGCACATACTGGGAAAAGCATAAGCATTGCAGGGCAGGCTCCCAGGAGGCTCCCAAGGAGACTGCCTATGTAAAGCATGGCATTTTCACCTCATCCTTCAGTGACATCTGAACTCCACCCTCTATCTCTCTATCCTGCTATCTTCTCTCCTAATTATGGAAAAAGTCATGTTCAAATAAAGCCGTGTTCTTCATTTAGAAACTGAGCCCACTGTGTGGTTCATACCAACCTTCTCACCTTCTCATGAAGGAAGCTGGCTTGAAACCAGGCCCTTTCCATTAACGAGTCTTGAGGAGACCTGAGTTGAGGTTCCCTCCACTTATGCTCTCAGAATGTCCAAACAGCCTCTGTTGAAACTCCTCTTCTCCTATGACCATGAGAGCCAGGAGAGGGTCACTCTCCCTGGGTCACAAAGAGACAGGGGCTTCCACACCTCATCCTGCATTCCCCTTGGCTTCTTTAGGAAACTCTTCCAGCAGGGGTGACCTATTCATTCCAAGACTTGTCTTCTGCCATATCTGCTTCTTCCCTTGTACTTAGACTGGAGAAATACCAACTGTTTCTCAGACAAAGATTCTGGAAGCTTCTCTGTCTTTTTTGGTCCAGAAATATCTACACTAATGGTCCTTGCAATGACAAAATGCTTTAGAAAACCAACTTAAAAGAGAAAAGATTTTCACTCACTCTATCAACTGTGTCAGTCCATGATCACATGGTCATTTCTGGGCTGGTGTACAGGGAGAATAGTCTGGGGGAGGGTGTAGCAGGAAGGCTGCTCACCTCATGGGGGTAGGAAGCTGACAGAGAAGGACTTGGGGACAAGACAGGCCCTTCAGGGTGTAACTCCAATGTGACCCGCTTCCTCTAGCCAGGCCTCACCTCCTGGTAGTTTATTCAGCTTTAGACAAGTCCAGTGAGGGAGAAAAAGCCATCCAAGGTCCACCAGATGTCACCAGGCCCTGCACACTTAGCCTTGAAGTGGAAGTGTCTATATCCAAACAACAACAGGCTGGATGTGAACTGTCCTCCAAAGACCTGTGTGGAAAAGGCTTGGTTCTCACTCTGCGGTGCTATTGGGAAGTAATAGAACTTTTAAAACGTGGTGGCTTATAGGAAAACTTTATGTCGCCGAGGATTTATGTCAGGCCCTCCCCACAATTTGTTTCCTAGTCACTGTGAGCTGGCTTCCTTTGCTACGCACTCTTGCCATGAAAACATGAGCTGGAATAAAACTTTGCTAAATTGATTGTCCAAGGCAGTATGCTACAGCCACAGGAGGCTTACTAAGAGTCACCCCACCCCCCGCAGCTCTGACTTTACCCTCTGGTGACTACAGTTTGCCGTACCCATTGTCCTGGCCCTCTGCTTGGGCTGCCCCTGCAACAGGTCACGAAATCCATCCCTGCCTATGTACTGGAGCTCTGTCAAGGCAGAGCAAGGCTCCGGGAGGAGAAACTGTTGGGATACCAATGAGAGCCTCATACTGCGGAGCTGTCCTTGCCCAGGGGCATCGAGCAGAGCCCAGCTGCTTTGGTGGGCTCCATGAATGCTAAAGGCCCACTTCCGGTATCATAGACAGTACCTTCCACATATTCCCTCTGGTGAAGGGGGCAGGCAACCCCCCCACATCTTTTATAAGGGAAATAATCCCATTCCTGAAGGTTCTGCCCTGAGAATCGCATTGCCTTCTAAAGCAGTGGTTCTCAACCTGTGGGTCGTGACTCCTTGGGGTCAAATGACCTTTACACAGAGGTTGCATATTAGATATCCTACATCTCAGATATTTGCTTTATGACTCATAACAATAGCAAAAATACAGTTATGAACTAGCAATGAATAATACTGTGGTTGGGGCTCACACAACCTGAGGAACTGTGTTAGGAAGGTTGAGAACCACTGCTCTAAAGGTCATGTCCCTTAATGCCATTGCACTGTGAGAGATTAAAACAAACTTTGGGGTAGGGTTACAAACCACAGCAGGTTTCCACTTGATTTTATTTGGGGTTCCTTTGGGACTCTACTTCAGTTTCTCCTATACCCGGAACTTTGACTCAGACAGAGAGATAGAGAAGGCGGACAGAGGAAGGAAGAAAAAAGTATAAGAGAGAGAGATGGAGTAAAGCAGAAGAAGCAGAAGGGCCTAGAGAGGAAGCAGCAGAGGAGAAATGGTAGAAAGAAAGGGGGTAACGGAGGCAGAGAGCAACCCTATGGTGAGGGGAGAGGGGCGGACAAGCCTAACCCAGGCAGCACTGGAAGACCGGCTGGTCCTGCAATGTGTGCCTCCAGCATGTGGCCCAGCACACAGCGTAGCAGCTGGACCACACATTGGCTGTCTCTGCCCAGCCCAGGCCTCTGAATCTGACCTCAGTCCAACTGCTGAAACCTTCCTGCCCTTCTGCTGCAGCTGCCAGGCCCCCGGCCTGGGGAGTGGGCCATAGCATCAATTCTCCTTGCCTTTCTGTGCCAGGGAGGGAAGTAAGCTGATCATGTGCCGTCAGCCGAGCCTATCCAGAAACCCATTGCAGTTGGCATGGGGAAGAGACATGCGGCTCCTGTGACAGTGTCTTGCCTTCCTAATTAGGGACTTACTGAGGGGTATGTTGAAATCAGCTGCCATTTCGCGAGTTCAACAAATAGGAAGCTGGTATCTCTCCCTGGGGTAGCATATTTCAGAGGATTCAGAATCCTCCTCTGTTCCTGCTTCTTGTAATTTCTCTAATGTCCCCACCCAGTGGGAACAACCCCATCAGGAGAAGGGTTCTAAACGGATGCATGACATGTCAGGCAGGGTCAGCTTCTGAGGGGAAGCTTGGATCCTGTGAGGTCCCGGAGTCCAAGCTCTGCTGCCTTTCAGTTCTGTGGCCCAGTGCTGGAGGCTAACTGTGTGTGGGCTTCAGGAGACAGGTTGGCGGGCGGTGGCCGGCTACAACTCCCCCAACTCCCCATGTTGTGGAGACCATGTCGTAAACTTCAGGATACAGAATGAATCAGCTGCATAATTTTTAAAGAGATGAGGATCTTTTTAATTATTTTCCTTGATCATCCTTTGTGCTTTCCTACACTTAACTGGGACCAGAGCCCAGAAGCTTGCTGGGTGGCTGGGGACAGACGTGGCCCTGGGACCTAAGCCATGGACAGAAGTAATTGGTGTGGAATGAAATGAGGGAATCATTTTCCCCAACTCCTCCTGAGACTGAAGCTAAGATTCACATTGGTTCAAGAGGAGGTGGATGGACCCAATAGGAGCTCCAGGGTGGGCTTTGTGGGAGGGGCCAGGAAGGAGAAGAAGGGAGGGGTGAGGAAGCAGAGCTGTGATGAGGTTTTGAGTGTTGTAATGCCGAACTATCCTTCCCTTGATGTCCTCAACATAGTTCTGACATTTACAGCACACCAGCAGACAGTGAACTGCTGGGACACAGACTTGATCTGGAGAGGTGTGCAGGATTCTTCCAGGAGTAGGAGTATCTGTGGACTTTTTCAGATCTTAGAGCTGGAGGTTACAGCCATGCCTGTCTAAATAGCCAGGGCCCAAAGGCCTCAGCTGACACCTTGGTTATAGATACACAGAAACTGCAGCTGGGATACAAGGCTCAAAGTGACAGACACAAGGCTAGACAGTGAATCAGGATCAGTAGACTCTACCAGCAGGAGTGGGGCAGAGCCTGGTATGTGGAAATGCCCTTGGCAACAGGAGGCTCTGGTGATGATGCTGATGCAAGACCATCCCTCCTTTTCCAGGTTCTTCTGATCAAAGAAGAAGGAAGAAGAGCAGGAGGCAAGGAGTAGGGAAAGTCTGAGTACATGTGTGCTAAAAGACCTAGCTGGGGATATTGAGCCAGGCTCCAGTCCCAGAACCAGGTTCATTGGGAAGACTCAGGAAACAGGAAAAGTTACATCATCCACAGCTAGAAGCCAGCATCTTTCTGTGTGTGTGTGGGGGGGGGGGGAGGGTGAGTGCCTGTGGGCTGGGTTGGAATGACTGGCCCTAAAATATCATTGCTTTCCACTTCCACGTTCCTCCCATGGCCCATGCTTCTCAACTTGGGGCTCAGCTCTGTAGCTTGTTTTAGACAATGGACAAAATGCCTCAGCAGAGATCCAGAAGCCCGGATCACTCTGGAGAGGGCTTGCTTTAGAGGGATGAAGTTGAATTGAGGCTGGAGATGTCTGGCCAGCAGGGGGAAGTCACAGTGTGCCAGTCCGTGCCAAGGTCTCTTTTGTTTCTGCTTGTCCTCTGCAGCCAATCTCTTCAACTGATACCACTTCCAGCAAGTGGGCAGGTCTAAAGAGGCCACAGGTGGATGTGATTTGATGAGGACAGAGAGTTCTAGTGCCAGAATTGAGAAACTTCAGAGCAGGACTCATGGGTCACCTGACCTACACCTGCAGCCAAAGTCTGGCTTCCAGTTCCACAGGTACCATGTTCACAGAGACTGTCACCACCTTGCCAGGAGAAGGCTCACAAGGGCCTCTCAAGCTAGAAGAGCTGGCAAGAGGACTAAGAGATCCAAGCCCAGCACTTCCCAGATAGGCAGGTCCCTGACAGAAAGGCCCATCAGACAGCATATATGATACAGTGGCCACTATGAAGAAGGTAATAGGTGTCCCCATCACAACCAGGCTCTCTCTGGGGTCTGTGACTTTGGTAGAAGAACGAGAAGAGACCATCGGCATGATCATCTATTGACAACTTTAATGGCCTCTCTTTCCCTATAGTCTTTATTATTGGAGTGTGTGTGGAAGGGTGTTTATGAGTATACATGTGTTTACTTTGATAGGAAACATCGGGTTCCTAATAGTGGCAGTTTCCACCTCTGCAATGATGTCAGAGACACAGCCACTCACAGAATGGCTTCGAGGTGGGACAGCTAGTGCCCTTCTCTAGAGAGAGATGTTGGAGAGATTCTCTACGCCACCTACTCATGGGGTAGAAGCTTGGCCTTCACATCAGCCAGGCCAAGCTCATCGCTGCCAGGTTGTCAGCTGGCACCTTGAGCCTCTAGGACAGAGCTGTGGATGGACTTCTGGGTTGGACATGGCTGATCCAAGGGTGGGAGCCAGGGGGCATCCTGCCCAGAGCAGTTGGCAAGGACACAGTAGCTGCCGTCCGGGAGGTGTGATGTCAATTCTGGGTCTAGTTGCAGGGGCTTCCATGGGCTTCCTGTGCTCATTGCACGCAGGGCTTTGCAACCATTGCAAGGACCCCAAGACTAGGCATTGGGCCCAGTTGCTTCTGGACCTCCCTAGCTGTACCTAATGGAAAAGCAAGGCTAGGCTGATTTTTGTGTTTTGGACTATCTCCATCAAGATAAAGGAATGTGGGAGATGTGAACAGTATCCAAGAGATGAGTATACCACACCTTTTATGGCTGATGCTCTTGGGATACCCAGACATGCAGTGTAATGGATTATTAAAAATGCTGCAGGATCCTGGGTGGCGGCAAGCAGCAGAAATGCTGCAGGTCCCCAAGTGGTGGTAGTGGGCTATGTGGTGGCAGGCAGCAGGCCCTGAGAGCAGCCAGTCCCAGGCAGGGATGTCTGCAGGTCTCTGAGCTGTGGTGACACACCGCGGCGGGCAACACGAGACCATGCTGCAGGTCTCCAAAGGCAGCTGGTCCTGGGCAGCAAGCCACGTGGTGGCTGCGGGCAAGAGACAGACCGATAGGCACACCATGGAGAGTGAAGTTGGATATTTATTAAGTGGTTATGGAAGGGAGGGGAGAAGGGGAGAAGAGGGAGAGAGAGAGAGACAGAGAGAGAGACAGAGAGAGAGGAGAGAAGGAAGAGATGGAAGCTGCCTCTCTGAAAGAGATGGAAAAGAGAGAGAACTCAGGCTGGAAGCTGAAGATCAGCCTGCCTCAGTGGATGGGGGAGGGAGTGGACATGGCTTGTCTCTTAAAGAGACAGAACAATCATTATAGGCAGTTCTGGGGGTCCCTGCAACTCCTCTGCTGTTAACTGGGAAGCTTGATCTTCTAGACTTTGCCTCATGTAGTCACAGTTTGGGGACTCCTAACCACTTAATACTGGTGCTTTGCATGCCTCCCCGAGTACCTCGGCAGCCATCCAAGGACCAGTTGTAGCTCATGGTGCATGTGCATTTCACAGTGTTGGAAACCACCAGCGGTGGGGGAACTACTGAAAAAACGTTCTGTTTCCAGTCTCTGTCACCTGCCAAGGGTCATCCTTGATGGTACTGGCCCAGAAAACCATGACAGATAAAGATTAGATTCGAATAAATTGATTTAGAAGTGACACAAGAGTCCTTGGGAGAGTTTTAAATATCTCATGAATGTGGAAGACACAGATTTCAGCTAGGAGAGAGAGGGGAATGGAGACCTTACTCTAGGGTAGTGTGACACCAGAGAAAAGCAGGAAGTCACAGGCTTGTACCACCTCATCCCTGCCCGTCAGTTGCCTTAGCTCCACAATGAGAACAAAGTGTGTTTAGGGCTAACCTACTGTAATATTCTGGAAGTTTCTCAGATCAGTACATGTGAATTGAAGCTCCTTCCAGAATTCCCAGAGTTAAACTACCTGATATGCATACATCAAATGCTCTGAGTCCAAGTCTCTAAGTCCCGAGGACCATCAAAGCAAAGCATGGGGACTGGGGAGATGACTACTGGTCAGCCAAGCATGAGGAGCTGAGTTTGATCCCCAACACTCAGTGAAAAGTCAGGGTACACTGCAGCGCTGTTAACCCATCACTGGGGAGGCAAAGCTAGGTGAGAGCACTGAGGAAAACGCACGACATCCATCTTTAGTCTCGTGTGTGCATGAATCCACTTGAACATGTATACACATACGTGTACCCAGAAAAAAAGATTATGATACTCTGATGGCTCCCACCTCTGTGTCTTTACTAATACCTGATTCTTCTGGTGCTGGCAGATGCTTCCAGGGCCTGTACCTCCAGACCGTGATGCCTTCGCTGCAATAACCTCCTAGGGAAGTTCCTTCCTAGAGTGGTTTCATATTGAGTTGGAAACCACATGTCTCCTTGGGGCTGTTCCTTAAACTTCATCTGCACTGGCCTCCCCAAGAGAAAGCACATGCCCAAAGGATTTTAGGAGTCATTATTAGTCCTTGGTACAACTGGGTTGACTTGATTCTAGAAGGATGATGTGATTCACATGTGGTTCATCCATCCCTAAACTTCAACATGCTGCAGCCCAGATCCCCAGTGCAGCCCTGCTGAAAGCTGATGGACCTTGGACAGGAGGGACCAAGTGGGAAGGGATCCCACCTCACGACACATGTCTGCTCAATTCTTGGAGTGAGATAGGTCTCTGGGGAGAGGATTAATTCCTAGGAGAGTGGGCTACTGTGCAAAGGGAAGACTAAAGACAGGCATGATGGCTTAAGACTGTAATCTCAATGACTAAGAGGTTGAGGAAAGACGAATCTCATGAGTTTGAGGCCAGCCTGGGCTACATAAGGAGCTCAACATCAGAGTGAGCTAAAGGGGGCTGTATTAGCTAATTTTATGTCAATTTGACATAAGTTAGAGTCATTTGGGAAGAGGAACCCTCAATTGAGAAAATGCTCCCACCAGATAGGACTGTAAAGGACTGCAGTACAGCTTCTTGTCTGATGTGGGAGAGTTCAGTTCACTGTAGGCAGTGCCACCCCTGGGCTGGTAGGGCTGGGTGCTGTAAGAAAGCAGGTTGAGCAAGCCAGGAGGAGCAAGCCAGTAAGCAGCACTTCTCCACAATCCTTGTTTCAGCTCCTGTCTCCAGGCTCCTGCCTTGAGTTCCTGTCCTGACTTCCCTGGATGATGGACTACAAGCTGTAAATTGAAATATCCCCACATTCACACACATGTACACCCCATGTTGCTTTCGGTCATAGTGTTTTATCACAGCAATAGGTGCCGTAATGTCTAAGACAACAGAATGAACATCTAGCCCCTCCTCTTCCTCCATCTATGGCATCCTCTCCCAGCTGTCTTGCATGGGCTCATGCTACAGAAACACATAGAAGTCACACAGTTTGAACTTTGCAGTCACTGGGATCTGGAACCAAATAAACTTCTTTTCTTTGTATGGTACCCAACATTCTAACGTGAAGGTTGTGTATGGCAACACAAAATAGTCAAAGACTAGGAAATCTGGGGAGCTATATCCTTCCCTGGGACCAGTGAGACTGTCTGACTGAGGTAGTGAGCACTGAGCATAGGAGCTAGAAAGTCTCACCAAGCCCGGAATTTGAGAGCAAAGTCTGCAGTGCAAGCGGGAGTTGCATTGTAGTTCTTAGACAAGGGAGACAGCTAGAGGGAAGAAAGGCCAACTCCTTCCCACTGCAGGAGAGATCCAGTCCATGGCAAGTCTTAAAGTGTGTGTGTGTGTGTGTGTGTGTGTGTGTGTGGTCTTTTTTTTTTCTTTTTAACAAGTTTTACTCTTTGGGGCAAGGAATTCTTTTCTGTGGTTTTTGAATGTCTGGCAAAGGAACCAATCACAAGGGATGAAGAATCTTCTTTGGGACCACTTGTGGGGCCATGGGATTCTCTGGATCTTTCCACAGACCCCAATCCTGTTGATGGGTGGCCCTAAACAGATTCTGGCCACTGCACCAGCCTCTTTCCTTCACCTTCTACTCTGACCTCCCACAAGGCATGGATAATGGAAACTCCACAGCACACAAGTTAGGGGAAGAAACTTGTAGAATAGAGATTTGATCATTGTGTGACACACCTGGGGGTCACTATCCAGCCCTCATCAAGACTGCTTGGCCAGGGGTGTTGGAGTCCAGCCTACCTTAATATTGTTTTCAACAAGTGCTGAGAACTTAATGTCATCCTGGAAACCAGGGACACAGTGTGGAGAAAGATGGAGATAGAAGAAGACTGAGAAATCAACAGACACATTGTACATGGAGCAAAGAACATAAAACAGGGTGATGGGAGGGTGGGAGAGTGGGCGGGTGGCTTTTAAAGAATGACATTTTTATTCTTAGAAATTTTCATACATTTATACAACATATATTTATCATATCCATTCCCACCATCTCCCTCCAATTCTTCAAGTGCCCCACCTCATCTTTCTCCAAATGTCATGTTTTCTTTTTTAAGAACCCCGAGTCCAGTGTGTCATGCTCATGTGCAGATTGGTGTGAGGCCAGCCACTGGGCATGAGCACCCCACCAGCGCCTATCAGGGGTGGCTTTTGTTGGGTTCTCACGAGAACTCTTTAAAGGAATAGAGGGAACCAAGGAGGTTCAGGAGAAGATGGTTAGATGTCAGCAAAGAACCTGTTGTCACCGTCATCCAGGGAGGATGCTGATGACTTGGTGACAGGGAGACAAGGAAGGGGGACAGATGTGGAGCATATTCTAGACATCTAAGTGACAAGATTGACTGGAGGACAGGCGAGGAGTGTGCTGGGAAGGCAGAGGTGGAGGATATGACAAAGGGATTGGGTTTCATGGAGAATCACAGCACATAATTGTCCTTCCCAACAAAACTCCACCACTCCTCACACAAGTTCGCAAACAACAAAACCGCACATTTGGTTCCCGTTCTTGCATTTGCTATTCAGCGGAGTAGTTTAGTATTCTCTCTTCACACAGTGAGGATAATAGTTTTGAGTTCTTGAGAAAGAACGTGAAACATATCATGTTTTCAAGAGAAACCAGTTTCCTAGCACCAGAGTCTTTAGAGTGTGTCCCAGATGCCCTTCACACAGAATACGCTGTAGTTCTGGGTGGAGTCTGACGTCTTAAGCATGCTGTGGGACCCACACCAAGGGACTGTACCCATTTTCCCCCCAGACCCTGATTAAAGGCATTGCCATACTGCTATCCTATGGTGGGGTGGAAAGTGGCATTGTGGGAGTTTTTTCAGGTTCATAGAAGATGAGAGATGAAGCTTGCTTTGAGTTAGAGGGGACACAGCAAAATGAAGAAGAGCTGAAAACAAAGTGTTCAACTGGGGGAATGGAAGTCGCAGAAGGGAGTCAAAAGATTGTGTGCGCTTTCCTTACACATGATGCTAATGTCCTATATGCAAAGTGTCTTAAGATTAGGTTTCTGCTGCTGTGAAGAGACGCCATGACCACAGCAACTCTTATAAAGGAACATATAATGCGGTGGCTTACAGTTATTAATTTGTGAAGTGTCCTGTGTCTAGTTCATGTGGGTATAGTTCCAAATGCCCCATGTGCTTCTGTAGTAAATTAATGTTTACATTTCTTTTGAATGTATATTTTTCATATTTTAGTGTTTCTGAAATAAGACCGCATCTTCTAGCTGTTTCAGTGTTTATGCTAAAATATCACATCACTGATGGATCTTAAATATCACTGGTAGCCCAAAGCTGTAAGAATAGGATCCCCGAGTGTGTGTAATTTGGTCTCTTGCTATTTCTGTTTAACATTACATCACAAATCCTTGCACATACCTTGAAACAGGTTATGAGTGTGTGACTTTTCCAGAGCACATATTATTCCATTTTGGCCATTCTCCCCAAAATGGACAATATCACAATTTTCCATCCCTGTGATAACATGTCTAAGGAGAAGTAGTTAGAAGGGGGAAGGGCTATTTTGGCTAGAGATTTAAAAGGTTCAGTCAATGTTCGCTGAACTCAGTGCTTTGGGCCCATGGTGATGCAGGACATTGTGCAAGAGGGAAAAGTAGAGGAAGTGTGACCACCTCCTGACCGTCAGAAGAGTAAAGGCTGTGTTCTTGGTATTTTCTTGCAGTCGCATGACCCCAATGGCCTATTCTCCTTCCAGTGGACACCTACCCCTGACAGTTCTAATCCAAGTCTCACCAAAGGCCAGGAACAAAGCCTTTCAAATGAACTGTTGGCCCCACTTAAGATTCAAACAGTGATATGGGCTAGGTTCTCCCCTTCCTGAAAAACAACTCAATCACGACATAACAATGAAAGAAGCCACTCACATGTCATGGGATACATACTTCAGCTTCATGTCACCTCTGAAAGGGGAGTTTCTGATGGGGGGTGACTAGGTGGGCGCCGATGGGCCTACAGTCACTAAGGGGTTCCCTCCTGGTTAAATTCACAAGTCCAATCATGATTGCCTTCACTTGAAGGTTACTGAGAGCTACGCATTGAATTCCCGTGAACCTATGTCCTGGGAATCCCACCTGTATCCTCAACTGAGCCCTTGAAGAGACAGCTGCCACCTTGCACTGGGGTCCCAGCTCCCCTCAGAAACTCCCACAGCTAGGACCCAGATCTGTAATCTGTGCCCTCATCCTTGAGTGAACCCACATTTTAGACCAGGTGCATCTTCTTGACCAAGATATCTCACCTGGAAAGCCAAGCTTGCTAAAAGACAGAACCTTGGGCAGCTGCTGGGAGCCCCATGCTGCACTGCGGTGAAAGCTGCAGGCAAGAGGCCAGCCCAGTGGGATTTTCATCTCGGAACTGAAGGATGCTAGAGGTGAAAGGGGATTGGGAGGTTGGAGATGTGATGTTTTTCTTTTCTTTAAAATTTTCTGCTTTGAATAAAATAAGCACTCCTCAAATATTTGTTGTACGATGAGTCTCCCAAAAGGCTGATCGTGGCAGCAGCTGAGATAGGTGGAAATCCAAGAGCTTTGATGCAGGAGAGGGCTGCCACCAGACCAGGGCTCATCGGCTCCTTGGGGACAGTGTGCGATTCCAATGATCAAACGTCAGAGGAAGGAAAGAGAGAGCAGCGGCAGCCTCGGTCCCCGCCACACAGATGCTCCAGAACTTTAGGCTTAGAATTTGAAGTGTCCTCCAAACTCACTGGAGCCCTTGTTCCATGTGTGGCACTATTTGGGGTGTGTGGGGGGAGTCTAGGGCCTTTAGATAAAATGCTTCTCAACCTTTCTAATGCTGTAACTCTTTAATACACTCTGTGGTGGCCCCCAACTACAAAATTATCTTCATTGCTACTTCATAACTGTAATTTGGCTACTGTCATGAATCTTAATGTAAAATATCTGTGTTTTCTGATGGTCTTAGGTGACCCCTGTGATAGGCCCCCTCCCTTGCAAGGGGTCATGACCTACAGGTTGAGAACCTTGGCTTTAGAAGGTCAGAACTGACTGGGGTAGGCAGGCCCTAAGGGTGGGCCTTTGAGGTTATCCCCAGTCACTGCTTCCATTGCAACTGTCTCCGCTACCTGCCCCACTGCCACGTAAGACCACACACATTCTTGCTGCGACCACTTACGCCACCACGGCCTCTCCAGCATGAGAGACTGGAACACCTCGAGAAGGGAGGCAGAGTCAATCTTTCCTCAAGTTATTTCTGTCAGGCCCTGTGGTCACAATGACACGAAAGGAAGCCATCCACAGGCAGTCAAGCAGCCTCTGAGCGCTCATTCATCCACTTGACGAATGCTTTCATGCAGCATCACTTTCTGAAGGCCCTGTGAGCCAGAAACAGCTCTCTTCCTTGGAACTTGACATAGAACAACAGTCAAGTGTTCCTGCTCTGTGGCACAGGAGAAGGGAGAGTTGGAAGAGGGTGGCGGGGAACTGAGGTTCTTCATCTGGAAACAGGTCTATGGACTCAAGGTTCTCTGGGCCAACCCAAGAAAGGAGCAGTTTTATCTTTTGGATGCAAAATGGCCTCTAACAGGTCATGAAGGAAAGGTGTTGCTCCAGATGCAACAATGTTCAGGAGTGAGGCCTTTCGAAGTGGGTGACTGGACCCTGAGGACTCTAACCTCTTCAGTGGGGAAACTCACCTGGTGAGATGAATTGATAGCATTGTGAGTTCTTCAGAGGTGAGGACAGTAGGTGAATACAGGCCATTAGGTCAGAGGTGAGGACAGTAGGCGAATCCAGGACACTAGGTCAGAGGTGAGGACAATAGGTGAATCCAGGACACTAGTTCAGAGGTAAGGACAATAGGTGAAGCCAGGACACTAGGTCAGAGGTGAGGACAATAGGTGAATCCAGGACACTAGGTCAGAGGTGAGGACAATAGGTGAATCCAGGACACTAGGTCAGAGGTGAGGGCAGTAGGCAAATCCAGGTCAGTAGATCAGAGGTGAAAACAGTAGGCAAATGCAGGCCACTGGGAACATAATTTTGATGTGCATACTTTACCTATAGTCCCTTTCTGTCTGGTCTCTTGTACTGTTGAGGTGAGCAGCAATGCTCCTTCCTCCATGTGATTGCCACCATGGTATCCCTCCTCAACAAAGGCCTAAAAGGATGATGAGATGGCACTGTTGAAGCCGGGAGCCAAAGCAAACCTTGCCAGCTTGACCTTCTCCATTCCTCTCAGGTAGTTCCCACAGTGATGGGAAGCTGACTAACACAGGCAAGCTCCTCCAAAGTCCTGTGGCATGGAATTGCCTTTTCACCATCTCCCAAATGTGTTGTATTAAATGATCTGATGAATACTAATGAGCAACAACATGGAACCTCTAAGAATGACTTTGCTGCCTTGAATTTTATTTGCATGTTTTTAAAAATCCAACATTTTAATGGGCTATACTTTCTAGTCATCTGTGGGCTTCCTGAGATAAACATTGTTGATGATGGATGACACTTTGGGATGTGTGGAGGACCAACATTCCCACCTCATTCTCAGGGTGTGACACCCCTTCCCCAACCCAGTTCCCATTGTTTCCCATCTCATGCTTGTTTACCCACAGGAATCATGAACAGGGATTCGGGGTCTACATCTAAGTATTAAGTTGGGTAGGCCTTAATGTCAGTCCTCTATGATGTTTTCTGAGGTCTAGAGGTCTACAGGGTATCTATGTTCTATGTGCTCTCTAGGTGAACCTCTTTTTCCTTCTCCCATTAGTCAGTGTCTGCAAAGATTTTGTCCTCTCCTGTCCTGCCCGGTCCCGCTATAGGCAGTACAGAAACTTCTGTCAACAGAATGGGTGCACCAACATGGGGCTGGCTACATCCAAATAAACCTGAGAAAGCTTGGAAAGGAATTCTAGACACTAAAAAAACAAAGTTTAGCTGCATTTCCCCCCCTTGAATGGGCTTTGCTTGATGATGGCATGTTGTGGCTCCTTTGAGAGAGGTCTTACTGATTCAGCAGTAGCAGAAAAAAAGCTGTGTGGTTTTGAAATGGCTTCCTGGGCTGTGCTGCCAGCATGAACTCTGACTCTTTCTGATGGTCCTGCTATGGAACATTTAAATGGGGGTTTGTGGGCAGCATGCTGCAAGTTACTTGGTGGCAGCATGGGCCAACTGGTTATCAGAGCTGAGGTGATGAGGATGGCTCCCACCCAGCAATCTCAGAGGCAGTGAACGGACTTCTACCATGATGGACTGGGTGGAGCCAAAAGGCAAAGCAACCTTACTCCTAGCCAAGCTGCTTTAGCATTTTAAGACGTGGTCCTGGTCAGAAAAGGATTACAGATGCACAATAGAATAGATTCAGACAAAAGAAACCTCTAAACAGTTTACAGTGCTTATAAAAATATATCTAGGCTTGGGAGAGAGAAGAAAAAGGATAAAGTACTTAAAATAAAAAAGAAAGAAAGAGAATAGTTGGATGTGGCACACACCTTTAATCCCAACACTTGGGAGGCAGAGGCAGGTGGATCTCTGGGAGTTCAAGGACAACCTGGTCTACAGAGTGAGTGCCAGGACAACCAAAGATACACAGAGAAACCTAGTCTCAAAAAACCAAAAATTAAAAATAAAAGAAATAGAGTTTAAAATAAAGCCACACAAAGCTGGACAATACAAAGGGTTTGGATACTGTATATTATTGTGTTATCTTTGAATTGTATGACTGCTGAGGAAGGAGCAACAGCTGCTAAAAGACATTTGATTATAAATGCTGCTGGATTAATCCAACATATGTATTTTGAAAATTCCCTGACTTCAAAATTTAAGTCAAAAAGTATGTTACTTTGGAGAAGAGGTTTTGCTTTTGTTTCCATAGGAAATGAGAGCCTATGGATTCATTCTGGGTTAAGAAAAATCAGCTTTGATGAAGGAAGACCACCTGAGAAATCTCAGATATCTGAGTTCCACATCCATAACAGTTTCAAGACTGCTGGCTGAGATGATCAGGCCTCACAGGATACTCCAGTCAGGACTTGATCATAATTCTAAATTTTCTTTAGGTCCCCATAAGATTTTCAGTGCCCCCAATCAGCAGGAAGTAGCCTGGAATACTGTGCCCACATTCCCAAAAAATGGATTATGGATATTTATCTTGTTTAGAGTGTTGGTCACAAGATGTTATGGATAATGGTCTAGACAAAAAGCTAAACAAAGGATGTTAGATTTAGATTTCTTGTTTTGAAAAAAAGGGGCAAAGTGCTATGGGACAATAGTTTTACCCTGTAAAGATTTGTTTCTTGTACTTATTTAATAAAATGCTGATTGGCCAGTAGCCAGGCAGGAAGTATAGGCGAGACAGGCGACCAGGCAGGAAGTAGAGGCAGAGCAATGAGAACAGGAGAATTCTGGGAAGGGGAAAGATTCAGTCTGCAGTCATCACCCAGACAGAGAGAAGCAAAATGAGAATGCCTCGCTGATGAAAGATGCCAAGCCACATGGTAACACAGAAAAGAATAATGGGCTAATATAAGATGTAAGAATTAATTAACAAGAAGCCTGAGCCAATAGGCCAGCCAGTTTTATAATTAATGTAGACCTCTGTGTGTTTCTTTAGGACGAATGGCTATGGGACCGGGCAGGACAGAAACCTCTTTCAACTCTCTCCCATGCCAAGCAGCAAGTGCAAAATTTGTTGGTGGTGGAGATACACTAACATAGTAGCTTGTGTGCATAGCATCAACCTTCCTCTGCCCTTCCAGCTTCACAGACACCTCAAGAGGTGGGAGGACAGGTAAGATGCTGGAAGTGAGGAGTTTTAGGATCAGGAAATTAGTGACATGATCAGGACTATGCAAGGACTAAATGGTCCAACCAGACCCCTGAATCCCTACCCCAATACCAACCTGAATCCCTTTGGCTCACCTTGCAGCCAGCCAGGATCTATGTGTGCAGAACATAAGGGGGGGTGGGCACAAGGAAGGTGTTGAGGGTCAGGACAGGTGGTGTGAGCTGATGAGAGAGTCTGGGCAAGTAGGGACCTAGAGAAGCCAGGGATACAGGGCTAGCGGTCCAGAACATTTTTCATGGGCACATGCCCTCCCCTTCTACCCTTTATGGTTATCCTGCTTTCTGGGGCAGGCATCTGATGTGACCTGTGGCTCCTGGCAGTCATGACGGAGGACTCTGTCTAGATTCTAGTTAGCAACTCCATTTGCTCTCTAAAGGATCAGGACCAGTGGGGAGGAGGCATCCAGGGCCTGCTACTGGCACAATCCTCCACTCTTTCTGGTTATACCTCATCTGAGGAAGGTGGGCTACAGCACAGGTAGCAGGCTGACTGATGCCATTTCAAGTTGGTACTAAGCTGGGAGAAGCTGAGGCTGTTTTGAGTGACAGGTGTAGGACCCAGTTGATTGAGTGACAGACTGACTCAACCAAGAATAAGCATTGTTATGTTTGGGGAATCCTCCCAACTCAGATGATGTCAATATCAGTTTCTTGTACCACTTGTGGGAGAAAAGGCAGCATTCTAGTGTGCAGTACACAGTGCGTGACATGTAAATCTGCCAGGGAAAGCTATTAGCAGCATGGTTCCATTAACAGAGGTAGTGGCTCCATCAGAGGGAGGTGGTGATCTTCATTTATTCTGCACATTTCCACAGAAGTAGAATTACTGAGTTAATGATTAAGGGTACTTTTATAATTCCCAGTATGCATTACCAGAGTGATTGAAAGCTGACATGGACCCATCTTCCAGCCCACTAGCACGTTGCAAAGATTATTTCTTTCTCTGCACGCACACCAACACCAATCCCCAGAAGTAAATAAAAATGTGCTCTATTTCATTGTCCACTTGCTTATTAACAGTGACAAGTTTCATGGTGAGTATCTTTTGTGAGGGCTCAAATCTCCCAAGGTTTTTCATTTGACTTGGTTCGGGTTTGGTTTTGGTGTGATTTGGTCTTCTGTGATTGGGATAAGAGCCTCACCTCACTGACATTGACTGTGCACTTGCATCTGCTGGGAGGTTTCTGAAAGGAATGTTTATTCCCTTGTGTCCCACTGCATCTCTTCCTTCCCTCCAGCTTCTGGCTCCTGAGTGGATGCCTGGGTCTCCACTCGAATGCAATGTCCTGTGAAATTCCTGAGGGTCTTCCAGGCCATATGCTCAAGGCGCTGCACTCCCACGGCGGACACGCTGCAGCTCTCTCTCCCCTGTCTCTGCTGCCATCTGCACACGTGGCTCTGTCTTGATGGGCAGAGCTGTGACTGTGGAGGGAAGGGTATGCCCATAAGGGCAGAGGGCTGCGTGACCAAGCGCCACACAATAAAATCAACATTCTTTTTTTTTTTTTACTGGAGGGAAGTTGGGGATTCAGGGTTTGCTGAAAATGGGTGTGTTTACATACACCTCTAAATCAAGCTTGTGTGGGGAGTACAGAGTGAGAGAGAAGAGTCCTTTTGATGGTCCTTTGGTGTGAGCTCCCTTCCAGTGGCACACCTGTCCATGTGGACAGACACCCAACCTACCTCTCCTCCATCTCTTTGTCTGGACACTAGGGGCTATGCTCCTTACGTGTTGGAATTGCCCTTCAGGGCAGGTTTGGGGCCTTCATGTCTTTTATACTCCTCAGATATCTGCAAGGGTAGTCTCAGTATACCCCAGAGACCAGCTGCCTTTATGTGGAGAAGACCCTGAGCCACTTGCCAAGGAATCAGTGATGCCTGCGATTTTGCTAACCTCAAAGCCCATAATCAGCAGACAGGAGGGTCTCTCAGAGCTCCCAACCAATCTGAGCACTAGGCCAGGATTTGGCTCTGAGCCAAAGGCAGCCACCACCTGTTTTTGTTGTTGTTTGCTTTTTTGCATAAAAATGATGTTGGCTGTCTACCATTTCTTTGTTTATGTAACATCCAAGCTGCAATTATGCTGTAGGGAGAAGCTGCAATGCAGAAGGTGTGGCCTGCAGCTCCTGAAACAGCCACTACTTCCTGGTAGGAAAGGGTTAGTGACCCTGTTCTAGAAAGATGGTTGCATAGTCTGGTACCCTGTAAAATATGCCCCATACTATGGCAAAGAGGTGATGATGACAATGAGCAGTGTTTCCAGACAAGGGTACAGATTCCTAGTAGAGACACCCTCTATGCCAAGGATGTACTTACTCATCCTGGGAGGTTTGGGTTCTTTCCTGTTGATAAGCTTTCGGCTTCTATGAAATAATGAGGATGGCAGGCTTGTAGGCTTGTGTGTGTGTGTTTATATGTGTGTCTGTACATGTGTGTAAGTGCTGTGGAGACCAGAGAAAAACCTTAAGGGTCCTTCCTCGAGCACTGTGCATTAGTTTGGTTTGATTTGGTTTGGTTTTTGTTTGCTTGCTTTCGAGACAAGTCTCTCATTGTCTCTGCCTCTTCAGCGTGGGGATACCAAGCACTTGCTATCACACCTGGTTTTTTAAAATATGGTTTCTAGAATTGAACATAAGGCTTTATGCTTGCAAGGTAGGTAAGAAACTTTCTGACAAAGTCATCTACCCAGACCACTAATAGCTGTCTTTAGAATTATATCCCATGATTTACTTACACCAGGGGTCAGCTTTTGCATCAGCTGAGTTGTGTCCTCTTCCTTTCTTTTCCCTCCCTCCCTCCCTCCCTCCCTCCCTCCCTTCTTTCTTTCTTTCTTTCTTTCTTTCTTTCTTTCTTTCTTTCTTTCTTTCTTTCTTTCTTTCTTTCTTTCTTTCCTTACTTACTTAGTGGAGGCCATGCATGTGCCAAGGTACCTGTGTAGGTCAGACAACAAATTGACAGAATTGGTTCTCTCCTTCCACCATGTTGGTCCAGGAAATCAACTTAGGTTGTCCAACTTGGCAGAAAGTGCCTTTGCCCACTAAACCATTTTGATGGCTCATTAAAAACAATACTTTTTAACTGGAGCTTCAAAGATGGCTCAGAAGGTAAAGGCCCTTACTACTTAAGTCTAATGACCTAACTTTGGTTCTAGAACCCTCTTAAAGGTGGAAGAGGAGAATGGATTCCAGGAAAGTTCTCTGATCTCACATATGTGCTATGGCATGAATCCCCACACATCACACATACATATCACATACACACACACACACACACACACACACACACACACACACACACACACACACACACACACAGAAAGAGAGAGAGACAGAGAAACACAGAGAGAGAGATTATAAAATAGTTATTCCAGATAACTGAAAAACTTTACTCACTGGCAATCTGCCAATCAGGAAGCACTAATGGCCCACTTTGGATCACTCATTGGAAGACCTCACAGATATCCATTTCTGTTCTTCTCATCACCCCAACCCATCCCACTTTCCGTTTGGGGATGTGGCTATCGAACCTTTGGGAGGTAGAACCTGTCTGCTAGAAGCTGCCCACTAGAAATAGGCCTTTTGAAGTTTATAGCCCTACCCCGGCTTATTCTGCCCTCTCCACTTCTTGGCCCACCGTACTGTGAGGAGCCTTCACAACTCCAACCACCTTCCTCACCACGATGGGCTGAAGTCCTCTGAAAGAGTGGACCAGAATCCATCGTTCCTTCTTCAGGTTATCTCTGTGAGGGATTAGTCACAGAAATAATACACTGTCCCTACTCTTCACATTTGAACTTGAATGGTGTGACTAGACGGGTGAGAGTGTATGGTGTATGTATGTGTGTGTATGTGAGAGAGTGTGGGCTTGTCGTTGAGCACATGTGGAAGTCAGACAATAGCCTCTGGCATCCTTCCTTACCTTCCACTTTGCTTGGGACAGGGTCTCTTGGGTCACTGCTCTGCATGCCAAGCCAACTGACCTGTGAACTTTGAGAGACACTTCTGTCTGCACCCCCATATAGTCCTAGGCACCCTGGGATTGCAGGTGCATGCTAATGTGCCCAATTTTATGTGGGTTCTGGGGATCTGAACTCAGATCCTCATGCTGTCAATTGCTTTACCCTCTGACCCTCTCCTAGGTTCTTGTAACCATGTTTTGCCAGCAATGTCTTCACATTATTGTTCATGCCTTCATTCATTCACTCGTGTGTTTCCTTGCTAAGTACTGAAGACCATGTGTTACATAAGAGGATCTCAGACTCCCTCATCCCAAGTTAGACTTCACTCTCGAAACCTACTGAGGAGCCTTAAAGAGCTTTTGCCCATATTGATTATATCTATTCATAAGAAAAATAATGTATCCTCAGAATTGTTAAATATTTACTTAACAATATATCTAATACACAACCCACTATATGTTAGCATGTGTATTTTTTATTCAAAATAACTACATTTCAAAAGAGGAGAAAAATATAGAGAAAGGAAATATAGGGGCTTTTGCAATTAGCTGGCTCAGTAGAAGACAGCTGGATTTGTCCTTCCTTCCAAGTCCCTCAAAGTTTAGAAAGAAACCTTTCTAGACCACTGTTGATCTTCTGCTTTGATGTTACACCAAAACTCAGCAAGTGGAACCCCAGGCCCCAGCAACACATTTGTAGTACCTGAGGACATCAAACGCCGAGTCTCCATCTTGCATCCTAGTAAATCTCTGACCTGTGCACAATTTTGAATTAAGATGCATTGGTTGCTTGCAACATAGCCACTAGCCACATAGAACTTTCACAAGACTGATGTGTTTGATTATCAGATACCAAACAACCATATGAATTTCTTCTACTGGTGATGCCACCAGGGTACCCATTAAGTACTGGGAAGCATTCGAGTTGTCCAAATGCCCCCTTCTTTGGAGTGCATTTTCACATTGGCAGCAATATTGCCCATTGTTCTCCTCAAAGGAGCAAGCTCCATCCATTCTTCTTTGAGCAAGCATCTCCAGATGCCCTATCTGAATAGGTTACTTTGCCTTTCATTCATGCTTTTGAATGGATGCCCCATGCAAACATTGGCTGCTTCAATCGGACGCTCAATTTCGTAAATTCCTTTCCTTGAGGCAAACCATTGCTCTGCAGGGAGGGATAGAAAGGTCTTATCTAGACCCCCTCCCAACACCTCACACCACAAAGTAAAAAGCTATGTGCTCAGGGGTGCTAATTAGATCTATAATTTGCTCTGCTTGTCAAGGACACATCTTTTACACTGTGGGTATCAGGACACAGTGGCTGCAGTACAGTCTGTGGCCCCAACATGTCCATTCCCACTCAAGCACAACAGTTGTTTTTGTGGCCTCAGAACAAAGGGCACAACTTGCCTTGATAATGGTACATAAGTCATTTTACCTCATGGACTTCTTGAAAGGGTTCACAACGATACTTTGGAAACTTTTGTCTTTGCAAGAGATATACATGAACAAACTCTTCCCACAGAGTTATTCACTATCCAGTGCTGGAAGCTGACAGTGGAAACCCATGTCAGAATGAAATAAATGCAGGGCTGGAGAGATGGCTCAGGGGTTAAGAGAACTGACTGCTCTTCCAGAGGTCCTGAGTTCAATTCCCAGTAACCACATGATGGCTCACAACCATCTGGAATGAGATCTGGTGCCCTCTTCTGGTCTGCAGCAGACATGCAGACAGAATACTGTGTACATAATTAATAAATAAATCTTAAAAAAATAAGAATGGAACAAATGCTATCACTTTTTCATTGCAGTGAGATATATATGACACAAAGTGCATCATTTTAACCATTTTATGTGTGACTTGGTGGGATTAGGTACATTTCACAGAGATGTAAAACCATCTCCATCCTCATCTCTAGGCATTATCATCTTCCACCCTCAAAAAAAACCTCTGTACCAATTGAACAGCATTGCCCACTCCATCCCTGATGTCAGGTAACTACTGTCACTCTGTCCATCTCTGTGACTGACTACATATGACTCTCAAAGGAATAAGATCAAATTGTGTCTGGCTATCTGTATTGGGCTTGTTTCACTTAGCATAAAGCCTTCAAGGCCCCTCTATGTGGCAGATGATGGCAAAATTTCCTTCCTTTTATGGCTAACTAATATTCATAATGTGACTTATTACATCACATTCTTCTATCCATCATGGATATTTGGGTTTTCATTATTTGGCTATTGTGCATTAAAATGTTATTGTTGTTATTATTATTATTATTATTATTATTGAAAGTCTGGTCTAGTCTTCCAATCAATTCCTGATTACTTTTTTCTTGCTTGGCAGTCCATTACCAGGTGCTTCCAGGCCTCTGCTTCAGCACACTTACTCCCTGACCAGGTGAGCCTGCACAGTCCAGGACATCTGCCTAAAGCACACCTGCTGCTCAGGCCTGATGCCCCCTGCACCCCACATCCTTCCCATGCTATCTGCTCTCTCGCCACTCCACCATGGACTTCAGCAATGGACGCTCAGTTTGTTATATTCCATTAACTCTTCATTGATCTGCTGTTTCTACCACTTAGTGTCCTGAGCATGGCCGCACCTTAGCCTGTTAAATCTGTGCTTGCATGTGTTCAAGTTGGCAGTTCAGCTCGATAAAGACAGAGGGGTTTACACGTAGGACGTAGGCATCTGAGGGAGATTTCCCAAAGCATGGGGATCTCATTAGACCACTGTGAATGTCACGGTCTCCCTAAATCATTGTTATCAATCATTTAGAAATTTGATTAAGGGATTTACTGTTTCACCCAGAATTCTGGCCAATATGCTGTAGCATCCAATAAATTGAGCCTTGAACAAGAAGTGAGTAAATTGGCCCCTCACTGCAGAGAGGCTGCTGGACACTCTGTGAAACAGAGGAAGACAAATTTCACTATGTACTGTGTTTCTCAGTGGCTCCAAGCAAGCAGTCTGTGATGGGCAGCACCTTTTAGCTCAGAAATCACCTTTGACTCTGTGCATCTGTTGGCACTTTCTGCTCTGCACCCCTGGGATCCCAGGGGGAAGAGCTCCACCTGCTTTCGCAATGAGAAACAGGAGTTAGAGACACAGTAAAATTGAATGGCCTGTCTTGTAGCTGCTTCACCTCACTCCACCCCAGGCCTCTGCTGTTGACCTCCCACTGTAGACAGAGCTGCAGTGTTTGGTGCTGAGAAGGAATTCTCCCAGAGGGGTTTGTAGAGAGGTGTAACCATCCTCATTTATAAATGAGGCCCAGAGAGGTTAGGTCTCTTAATCAAAGCCAACTCAGCTCATAAATTCATCTGCAATTGAAGTTCATGCCTCTGTACATCAGTTCTAATGGCTTTTCTTATTGTGAAAAATAGGTGACAACCATACCTTGTCTAAGAACTACTTAGATGACAAAATAAAGCAATGTGCTCACGGCTCCTGTTTCAGACAAGCCTACTACCAACAAGAGAACCCAAAAGAAATCGAGGATTTTCTAGGTGTGTGGTAGTCACACGGTGTGTCCTTTAATACTAAGAAGGAACACCATTGTCATCTCCCTATTGTGTTAAGTACAGCTGAGCACTAGGAAGATTATGAAGGTACAGTGATATGACAGTGAAAATGTTTTTGTCGAACCCATTCTTTGTATACTAAAAATATTTTTTTAAAAGAAACAAAAGTCACTTGATATTAGAGAACTAGTCAGCAAAAGAACTGTGGACAAGCTGGGAAGCAGTGATGTACTCCTTTAATTCCAGCACTCAGGATACAGAGGCAGGTGGCTGATTTCTGTGAGTTCGAGGCCAGTTTGGTCTACAAAGTGAGTTCCAGGACAACCAGAACTGTTACACAAAGAAACCCTTTCTTGAAACTAGAAAAGAAAAGAACTGGGGACCCACCCCAAACAAGGCCTGCTTGATTTCAAAATTCCCTTTCTGCCTGCCACGTCCTGGAGCTAATCTGATGAGGTGGGGCCACTGAAGCAGAAAAGGCCATTTAGCCCAGTACCCTCACCTTGGACTTCAGGTCAAGGGCTCAGCAATCCTTCTTGTGTGTTATGAAACTCTGAGTTTGGGTAAGCACATGTTCCTGGGGGCAGGTTCAGCCTCAAAGAGAAACGGAAATCAATTTAAGACTCACAGACCTAGTCTCACACTAGTGTATAAATGGAGAAACAACCTTCCAAGAGAGATGTTTCCAAGCTTTGCAGCCTATAGTGGCCCTGGGACCCCCTCTGCATTGTCCCAATTGGCTGGCAGCATTGCATCCTGTTCCTCCCCTTCAGCCTGAGGGAAGATAAGGCAGGGATGAAGCAGAGATTTTAAGAGCTAGTCATTTGGAACTGGACTGGTCAGGTATCCTTGGTAGACCCATGCTTACCTGGTCTCAGAAAACAGAACATGAAGGAGACTGCCTAGGAACAAAGAACCGACTGGAGATTTACCAAACCTTCAAGAGGCTCCCATTTAAGTGTGAGAAAGAGTAGGAAATCAGTTGGATCTAAAAGGCCAGCCCCGGGACCTGTCTATTTCCCAGGTTTATAATTTCACTGTGCTCCTCCACCCATTCTGATGCAAGGGTCATTACAGCAGAAAGAGTCCTTGAAAGAAGAAAGGCAGGTCTGTCTGCCAGGGAACAATTGCCCTCTTGTCTGGGGAATGCCACCCAATATGATCGGTGAGATGTTGATACGCAGCCCCACTCCACACGTCTGGGTTCTTGCTTGTGTTCTTTGGTCAGTGGCAAGTTTGTCCTGCTGGCCAAGAGGCAGGTTTTAACTTCTCCAGTAAGTAAGGAGGCATTGGGATGAGGTCGGGGTCCTCTGATGCCATTTGAGACAGATTTACAGTTTTTCCTGATATTCCTACTCGTGTACAGGCTTGATCCAGTGAGAGACATGGGGAAGGGAGGATGGTCAGAGAAATCAGAAACTGAAGGGAAAACCAAGGCAAGAAGACACCGGAGGCCCCTCATTGTGGATTCCAGACCCTGCTACCAAACAGTACAGACCAAGCCCTCAGGAACACTGCGTCTCACTCGCTAAGTCAGATTGTGACCATGATTTTGCCTTCGAAGGGGATGTTTTTAGTCTTTGGAGACATTTGTCACAGCTAAGGGGCTGAAGTTGGTAGAGAGGCCAGGGCTGGAGATAAACAGCTTGCAATGCCTAGAACAGAGACTATTCCTGAATGTTAACAGTGCCAGCGCTTGAGGAACCCTAAAGGAAAACCACCAGGCATCAAGTACTGGTCATACTGTAGTCATCTGCACTGGTCACAGGAAGTGATCTCAGCAAAGAACCATACAGAACAAAATGCCAGTAGTGTCAGGCTGGGGCTCACCTGGTATGGTACTTTGAATATAATTGGCCCCCATAAGCTCATAGGGAGTGGCACTGTTAGTAGGTGTGGCTTTCTTGGAGTAGGTGTGGCCTTCTTAGAGGAAGTGTGTCACAATGGAGGTAGGCTTTGAGGTCTCATATATGTGCAAGCCACACTTGGTGTCTCAGGCCACTTCCTGTTGCCTGTGAGTCAAGATGTAAGAACTCTCAGCTCCTTCTCTAGCACCACGTCTGTCTGCATGCTATTGCGCTCTCCTGCGTAATGATAGTGGGCCAAACCTCTTGTAAGCAAGCCACCCCAATGAAATGTCTTCCTTTATGAGGGTTGCCATGGTCATGTGTCCCTCCATAGCAATAGAAACCCTAACGAAAACACCTGGTTTAAGGTGTGATGCCCTATTCTGGTTTTACCTAGGTAACTGTGATTAAAAAAAACAAAACAAAACACTCTGACCAAGAGCAACTTAGTAGAGTAAAGGGTTAATTTCTTCTTACAACCCAGGTGAAAGTCAGTCAGGAACTTGGAGTAAAACCATGGAAGAACATTGACTGCTACCTCATCCATAGGATAACGCTTAGCTAATTTTCTTCTAAAGCCCATAATGCCTTCCCAGATAATAATGATGTCCACAGTGGGCTGGGCCCTCCTACATCAGTTAACAATCTAGACAATCCCCCACAGACAGGCCTATAGACCAATTTGATCTCAATAAGGTTTCCCTTCTCAAGTGACTCTAGACTGTGTTAAGTTGGCAGTTAAAGGATAAAGTACTAATTTACAGAAGCCAGGCACAGTCAATTGAAGTATAAAGGGGAACCAAGAGTTAAGAGCTGCCTTTCCAATCTCAGAAAGGTCAGGCAGCAAGACCGGAGTAGGCATGGAGGACCCTAGGAGCAGTCACTTGGATTCTACCCTTTTGCTCTTAACAAGGGCATTTCATTTCTGAGGAGAGAGTCTGGCTGGCTTGTTTGGTGAGCTGGGCAAGGCCACAGAACTTGTAGGCCTCAGAATCAACAATATGCCCCCATATGAGTTATCACTTGCTATGATAGACACCATTAGACAAGCCTTGGGCTCTGTGTACTATGACTCCACTCAGAAGAGCCAGACAAGGCAGCTTGTTCTCTAATCCTTGGGAGAACTGAATTGAAATTTATTAGACTCAATCTTGAAGGGAAAAAAGGACTAGATAGGTGTTTCTCCACTGCATTTCCCATTCTGTGGATTAACTTGACAGACATTACTTGGTACATAGAGCCTTGATACCAGCACCAGGTACAAGCCTCGTGTAGGAGGTGCTGATGGTCTAGTAAAGATGAAAGCAGAGAAAAAAAAAAGAGGAGTGCAGAGGGAAGGTACCAAAGGTGGTAACTGGTATGGAGAAAAGGTGGCAGGGGAGAGAGAAGGGTCTAGTCAGTGAATCCTGGGGTTCCACATGGGACACGGTAACCTGCTCTAGAGCCACCCACTACAAAGGAGGCATTCAGGCTAGGAGAATCCGGTGGGGAGATGCTATTACTTCCAACAATGTGTGCTTGAGGGTTTGTGAGCAGCAACTGGGGTGAGCCCTGTCCATTTGCCACCCCACATGTTATCAGTGTGAGAATTGGGTTCTCAGCAACCTATCCCACAGCCAAATGGGAGGTCACTGTTATGCTGGCAGGGGGATCCCTGCAGCTGTGCTTTTTATTTGCTCCATGAATGAAAAACAAGCCTATTGTGGGTGCATGGGGATCCATTGAACCGGCCACAGGGCAATTATTTATTATGAGTCTTGAATACTTGCCTGATTGTATTAGGTTTTACACAGAGCACAAGAGCTCAGACTCAGTCATTTCCAGAGCAGAGGGGAGGAAAGAGAGTTATCAGGGCTCAGCGTGGGAGCTCCAGGTTCACCTCTTGGCAGAGAGGTTCACAGACAAAGTGAGATGCTAGAGAATAGACCAGAAATTGCCCCAAATCCCTTTGCGCTTAGCCCTCTGTGGGGAGTTCTGGAGAAAAGGACTTCCACCCAACAAAGATGTCATTTCCTCTGTAAATAGCACAACTGTTGACTGTAGGGGGCTGGAGATAAAGGTGTAGTGTGTTACCAAAGTACAGCCCCAGATTGAGAGAGCTACTGAGCTAGTGGCAGGCAGAAGGTTCAGGGCTTACTCGAGGAATTATGCCCCTCACTTCCACCCTTGTCTCCTTCTATTTATCCTCCTTAGTTTCTTTCTCCTCTTCTCCCTCCCCTTCATCTTTTTTCCCTTCCTTCACTGCTTCTTCTTCCCTCTCTTTTTCTCTGTCATCTTTTCTTCCTTCATCTTCATAATTTTCTCCCCCTTGCTCGGCTCTTGTCATCAGCAGCAACCTCTCATCCTTCCTTTACATCCTTTTTTAAGATTTATTTTTATGTATATAAATGTTTTCCTTCATGTATGTATGTGTGTGTATATATATATCATGTGAATGTAGTTCACATTGAGACCAGAAGGTGGCATCAGATCCTTCAGAACTGGCATTAGAACCAGTTGTGAGCTACCATGTGGATGTTGACAACTAAATCAGGATCCTCTCCAAGAACATCCACTGCTCTTAATCACTGAGCCATTTCTGCAGCCTCGTCTGAATCTTAATCATCCATCTTCCTCTTTTTTCCTCTTCTTCCATCTTCAACCCTGCTGTTTATTGATCACAAATGATGTGCCAGCATACTTCTTAATCAGCCTCCACAAAACCTCACTGCTGTGGCAGAATGGAGGTGAACTCTAGAGTTCAGAGAGGACAGATGATTCACCAATGGCAAGTGATGGATCCTAGCCTCGAGCCCAGGTAGGAATGACACACGATGTTTCTAGTTTCCAGACCGAGCTCCCACACCCCACCCTGACTCTGGTTGTCATTCTCTTCATCCCTTTCTTTCTGAGGCCCATTTGTACTGTCAGGCAGGGCCAGAGATCACACTGGTCTCCATGCAGGTTGTTTGTTCTCTGTAGAAAGTATGGAAACCCAGCTGCTTCTTCTAGCTCTGGAGTTACTTTATGGATGAACTGGGGCACACCTGCTTCAACATTATGAACTGGAAAATGGAAATCCAAATGTATCCCTTGGCAGAATGCTCAGTGACTAGTTTTTGGTGGGGGCAACTTTCTGATAAATAAGACACATACGATATTATTTTTATTGTGTCATATCTCTGATGTCAGCGTCATAAGCTCCTTGGGGGCAACCCTGTGCATATATATGTAACACATTTTCTTGTAGTATGTACCCAGTGCTTAATACATGTATTTGTGTGGATGTCTAGGAAGCAGCTGCCAGCCTAATAAAAGAATGGTGTCTGTGAATGCATGTTCTCCATAACACCGCCCAATCACCCTCACTGGAGCTTGGACCATGCTGTCTCCCAAGCGGAGGCAACACATAAGCATGGCTCTTTCTATTGCTTTCCCACACCGTGCAACAGCCACCATTAAGATCTCTGCCCATCTGATAGGTAAAAATTAGTATCTCAGCCTGATCTAAAATGCATTTATCTTCCTAAGAATCAGCTTCAGCACATTGCACCTGCCTAACAACATTTACATGTCCTTCCACATGCAGGGCTGAACCTAGTATTTAGTTTCTGGGTTTTCCCTCTGTGCACTGTAAGATATGTATTAGGGAGATCATGACAATGTAACTTTCTATTACTCTTTCCCAGGTTGGCATTTATCTTGTTGCTGTCATTTGGTTGGTTGGTTAGTGCTTTTGTTGTTGTTTAGTTTATTTTGTTTTGTTTTTAGATAGAATCTCACTACATAGCCCAGGCTGACCTCAGACTCCCAATCCTTGTACTCCTGCCTCCCATGTGCTAGAATTATAAGTATGAGCCATTATATCTAGTTTGTTACTTTTTAATTTTGTTTATGACATAACTCATTTCAAAAAGAAGACAAAGTGAATCCATGGCATGTGTCCTGGAAGATATTGTGGGGCTGGGGTCTGCATGAGTTCTGAATGTGTCCTATGACTATGAGTCATTGAGTTCCCATTTGTATGCTGAGGGAAATACACAGGTATGGGAGTAAAGAGGTAAAAACTTTAAAACTCATATATACTAGGTTACCTGTAGCGTTTCTGTACAGTAAAAATATGCCCATATGTGATATGGCACAGAATTCAACATGTGTAGGAAGTTTTCCCATAAAGCTTTGAAGTGTGAAACAAGCACCCCACTTGCATCTGGCTGATTTGGGCTCTGATCTCAGACATCTGTTAGGGGGTCTCTTCCCGAATAAATCTTGAGATCTACTGCTCCTATGGATTCACATTCACGTCTCAGTCACTGGTGGACCCCAGGGTCTCCTTAAAGTCCAGACCTACTAGAATGTGAAGGCCAAGAGCAAGGGCTACTGTTGACTGCCGAGTCCTTTCTCAGGACAGATACCTGCTCCATCAACTTGGGTTCAATAAATAGATATGGCCTAAAAAAAATAGAGCCACATGCTCTGATTCACTTTGTCACTGTCCCTAAAGTACAGGTTCCAGATCTGTTTACATGTGAGCCACTAGCCTAACCCAGGTGGGACTCTGAGACCCAAAAATGAGCGAGGAAAGTCTTTGCCCCTCACTGAGGCAGACATACCTACACTGGGAAGATAAACTGCATCGGAAACGTGAAGCCTCTTGGGGACGTTCTTTCTGAATCCTTCCATTCTCGTCTTCCTAGATGTCCCAGAGCACCAAGACCAAGAAAGAAAACTGTCCCAAGTAGCAAAGCGCACCTCACTCGCTCCAATACCGTATCTCAGGACACTTCATATTTCCGCGGGGGTCCCTGGCGGTGGGCCAGACCCCCAGGGAACTCTCAGCAAGGGTGGTAGTCTCCGTCATGGTGGTCCTAGACCCTTTCTCACCCACCCTGGCTCAAAGACACATGATCTGGGCTGTTTATGGGGTGTGGGCTCTGACGTGTGGGTGGCGGGCTCCTGAGCCACTGGGCAGTAAAGTTTCAGACACAGGCCTGCTTCCCAGCTGCAGCTGCCACATCAAAAGGCCAAAGGCTTGCAAACCTTGCCTTAATTAAAAAGTTACGGTAATCCTCAGGATGGGGGCCAGCCAGACCCCCTGGAGACAACAGCTCTCTGTGGCCACCGACCAGGCCCTTCCACCCACCCTAGGCCCTAGTAAAAGCAGTGGACTTTGTGGGCACCACAGGCTCCTGTGGAGTACAAATGGAAGTGCCCCAGGCTCTCCCACTCCCTTGGTTTGCTTTGGAGGGATCTGTAGTCAAACCTTTGCCCAGAGCTCTGGCTTCCTGAACTGATCTCTCTTCCTCACTCATTCATGTATTCTTTGGGGTCTTTCCCAGCTCTGCTGTCTACCAATATACCTCAAGCCGTCCGAGGCCCACGCTAGAGAGCCCAAGGGCATTCCCTTCTCTATCTCCAGCCAGCCGCTTACTGGTGTTTCATTCTGTGGATGAGCCAGTGGAGAACTGGCAATGAGGACAGGCTTACCCACAGCCACCAACTCCAGGACTAATGACCAAAGCTACCCATTTCCCCTGAATGAGCTCGCAGCCAGCATCAGCCCTTACCTATGAAGGGTCTGGAAAGTGTAGAAAGGCTGACAGACTAGTAAAACATCCACTTAACTGGAAGATGATCTCCCTAATTCAGGCCGGCCTACAGCTCCCTCAAGATCTCTCTTTCTCGGCCCCTTGGGCATAAAGGTTTCAGGCATGCACTGTCTCCCACTTTAAAATGCATCTTTTCTCTGGCTGTAGCAAGGAGACACTTAAGAAGTAATCAGTAGACTCTCTTCAGTGGCTATTTATATCCGCCGTGTTAAGTCAGAGATTTCTTTCCAGTAGCATCCTAAACTAACCAAAAATCTATTAAAGTAGCCAGCAAAGCCATAATGGTTACCAACTAGCTTGTTCTTAAAGACCCGCAGGTACACAAGACAGGAAGGGTATGATGGAAAACTTCAACTCTCACTTAAGATAGCCCTTTACAGAAACATTGGAAGGTGTGTGGATTGCTTCATCTCTGCTCCCCAGATACACCAGAGGGAAGACTGTCAGAAGGATGAGCGGGGGAGGGGTATTGGAAGCCATCTTCCAGTGGTTCATGGTCCTGCAATTTTATAAAAGTTCACTACCTCTCTCCTCCCTCTCCCTCTCTCTCCCCACTTGCTCTGATGAATCTTCCAAAGCTCTTCTCTGGGTGACTGCATTTTTTAAGGGCTTCATAGTATGGACCTGTAAACTAGATAAACAAAACAAGGTGCTGGTCCACTTGCCTCTTGTCTGGACATCTTTGCTTGGTACAGGAACAGTACACCTGTACACAGCAACTGAGCACGTGCACACATACACACACACACACACACACACACACACACACACACACACACACACTGGGTACTACCTCATTCTTTCTGTGATAATCTAGCAAAATAGAGGTTTCACATCCCATTTAACAAAATAGAAAATCCAAGGCCCAGAAGATAAGTAAACTGTTAATTCCTGAAGTTAGTGAACACCAGAACTGGGCCACACATCCATTGTTTACTTGCAAGACGAGTCCTCTTGCTGTCAGTCACTGCTCCGTCCCTGCAGCCTGGAAGCCTATGCCCAAGCTCCTGCCCTGTGCAGCTGGGACTCAGGCAATGGCTCTAGAATCCAAGGCCAAGGCTGCCTAGTTCCGTGGCTTTTCTGCTCGGAGAAAAGTGAAGTTCTCACTGTGGTGCTGAACAGGGTGCCTGATGAACTTGACTTCATGGGATTACTTAAGGTAATATCAAAACAAAACGTATCATTTCATCTGCAGTGACATTCACTGGGGCTGGAGGAAGATGCGACGAGGTCCATTCTGTAACCACATCTCCCATTTCAGTTCCTACTCTGTCTGGGGACTGGGCCCTGAATATCAAGCCCAACGCAGTTCATTTTCTCAAATGCCACTACTTAGGGAAAAAGTCAGAGAAAGGAGAAGTAATTTCCTTCCTCAGCTCCTGTCGCAGATGATTGGATTGCAGGATTGTATGGAGGGAGAAGCGGAGCTCGTTTCTGGGATAATGGAATTAAGTGAGGGCCTCCCATTTATTCCTGAAAACATGGAGCCACTGTGCTCACGCTCCTGAAACATGAAATCAGCAGAAGAGCAACTGGCTAAAGAAAGGGAAATTAAAAACAAAATCACCGATCATCTGATTATTCGACAACACGTGAATGCGCATATGCTTGATTGTGCTTTGCGAGCGTAGAAAGGGGGACCATTTAAGAAAGAAAAAGGCGCTGGCTTCAGCAGGATTTCTGTGCAAAAATGGGCTCTGGCAGCTGGAAAGGAGAGTGAGCATGGATACGCTCCACGCTTGTGCACAGTCTGGAGTCCACCGTGCCCTCTCACACTCACACGTGTTGTTCTGAGAACATCTGGCTCCCCAGTCACTCCTGGTATGTAGTGTTCACTCTACCAAACTGCATGCTGTCTGCACCCCGGCTTCTGTGGAGTGCACCTGCAGCCTGGTGCCCACCCACACCCGCGTCTGCCATGCTGACCCCAGCCCTGGGCCTGGGATACCTTCCTCTATGTCCTCTTTCTCACTTTCAAGACTTCATTCAGTGCTGGTGTATCTTCTCTGGAAGCCTTGCAGGTGCACCTAGCTTTGATTGGCAGCCGCTCCCTTCTTCCTTTTCCACGTCCCATTTATCTACTTGAGTGCAGTCACCAGGGTCTGATAACAGGCCTGCCTCCTTTTTAAATGCAAAAGCCCCTGGAAAGCAGAGCAGAAATGCCAGCTCCTCCACCCCCGCAGGTGGACACTGGACCTCACCTGATGCTTGTCTCAGAGTAGTACCCAAGTGGTGCTTTGTGCATGCGTCGTTTAAGAGTGGCCTCTATAGTACAAATGAAGGAACTGGGGGCCACAGGGAGTAGGGAGTCTGTTCTTGGTCTGTGGTAAATGAGGGACAGTACCTAGGCTCAAGTCCCAGTTGGGCTATCTCTGGCTTTCTAGTTATAGTGGAACTGCAGTAGAGTAGACAGGGGTGTGCTTGAGGCTGGGCCGCTAGTTCTGGGGCTTCCTGTCTTTGAAATAAAGTCGTTTTTGGATGTGTAGGGACTTGGAGGTCTAAGTCTGCACTGTTTCTGACTGTGAGAACTTGAGAATGTGAGGACGGGGCCCAAACCAAGAAGTGAAGTCACACCAACCACAGTCACCATTGCGTGGACAGTGAAGTCACATCAACCACAGTCACCATTGCGTGGACAGTGAAGTCACACCAACCATAGTCATGATTGTGTGGTTACAGACACCTGCCTTTCACTCGAAATACAGCCCCCATTTGTGTTGGATGCCATTGGTCACAAAGACAAGCCTGAGGTTGGGAACTCCATTATAAGTGAAGATGCCAGGAATTGGGATCCCAAGGTCAAAATTGGAGGCCACATACCTTCCACACACAGCATCCCACAGGACACACCCACCTACCAGTCAATGACAGACTATTGTACAAAGGTGGTTCTTAGGATGAGCCCAGGGCTGAAAGACTCCTACCACCCAGCAATGCTGCGGCTGTTCTAACCCCGTGTATCAGAACGCTGCAGTGTGGTCACACTGATTAAAGGAAACTGCCCACCAGCTCTATGAACACAATCACATCTAGAAACCAACTGTCTTAGGGGTTTTGTGTCTTTCCTATGCAGTTACCCCAATGCCACCCTTCCACTTAATCACTAATGTGTGTAGTGTCCTCCACGTTGCAGCAAAAGGAGGAGCAAGTCTCCTTATGAGACACCTCATATTTCACCACTGAAATGGCCAGCAACACCCCCACTGACTGCCTTCCTGAGGAAGAACTTGCTGATCCCCTGGAATCCCAGTGGATTTGGGCAGATATTTCTGAAAACCTTGGTCTCCCTTCTTGGGATTTTTAAAAATTAAATTTTTTATGTTTATTTTTATTTTATGTGTACAAGTATTTTGCCTGCATGTATGTATGAGCACCACGTGGGTGAAGTACCTATCAAGGCCAGAAGAGTGCATCAGATCCTCTGGAACTAGAGTTACTGATGGTTGTGATTCATTATGTTGGTGCTAGGAATTGAACCCAGGTCCTCTGGAAGAACAGCTAGTCCTCTTAACTGCTAACTTGTCTCTTCACCACCACTACCACCGCATCACCACCACCACACCTGTTGGGGATTTTACCACTAGACAGAAAGCCAAAGAGTTACTGGACCCAGGTGTCTCCAATTGGTACTTTATTACTGTAGTTTTCCAGGAAGACAGGCTAGCCTTCTGACCAACACCCACATGCCTACAAAATAGCTGCATTTGGTTTGGGGACCCCAGTACCTCAAGTGGGTGACCAGTTTACAATGAGAACTTCATTAGAGGGACCCCATTTTTGTCCAGAACCAAAATTGATTCTTAGAACCTATACAGGGACTAACACCGCCCACCTGTTCACAGAGCAATGTTCCAAGGACCTGTCTCTGGCCATACTGTTTAGAACTCTTACGGGCAAGTGAGACAGCTCAGTGTGTGAAAGAACTTGTTATACAAGCCTGATGACCTGGGGTTTGTCCCCAGAGCCCACAGTAGAAGGAGAGAACTTACTTTCCAAAGGTGTCTTGGGGCATCCACACAGACGCCACAGCACCTGCCTGCCCACTCATGTGTGCGTGTGTATGTGTACAAGCAATGGCAGCCGACAGCAACGACGACTCTCCCCTTAATCCTCCCTGCTTACGGGTCAAACTGAGACTCAGCCTGGCTCCACGAGCTTGGTGATCTGGTCTGCCTGCCCCTCCTCTCCTGGTTGGCCTCCCCCAGCTCTTTCACGTTGTACTGCTGCCAGATTCAAGCATTCATCGCCAGTGAAATGATGGATGCTGTCTTCCACCTCGTCTCTGTCTTGAATGCCCTTCCTTTCCTAAATAACATCTATCCCTGCTTCAGAATTAATCTTCACGCTCCCGTCCGTCAGCGAGGAAGCCTTTCATTAAGCACTCCAGATATGAATTATATTCTCCTTTTGCTCCCGCAGCAGTGAAGGTGGTGCTGCTGTACCTGGAATGCTGCTGGCTTCCTGGGTATCCTAGGTGGCAGCCCTCTTCCCCACGGAGATCCTCCACTTGTGTTTAGGAAGGTGAAGTCATCAAGCTGCCTATGTGGGAGGTCGCCATCAGAAGGAGCAGAAACACCCCCTCCCACTTCTCAGGGAAGCACAGGGTGCCTCTCTTGTCTCTCACCACCAAAGCTTTATGCGGAGTTCAATGTCCTGCCGTTCTTGCTGACACACACAGAGATCCAGTCACTATAGCCAAGGGTGAGAGCCAGGGATGTCTAGCACAGGACTCTTGACTCATGCTTTTGCTGTTCACTACATCAGAGTCTTGACTGTGTACCAGACAGAATGGGGGGTGGTGGGGACTAGCGAGACCTTTGAACATAGGACCTCAAATCCCAACATAAACCTCCGTCTCAGTGTGGCTCTCACCCGTACCTGTCTCTCATGGAACTGCAGCGCCCTTAGAGCCGAACAAAGGCAGCATTCTGTATGGACTGCTGTAAGGATGACATCAGAGAACGTGGGGGACCACCCATGGTTGTTAGGGGAGGGCTATAGGATGAGATTCAGGAAAGCATCAAACCTGAAAACATTGGAATCTTCAAGGCGGTTGAAGTGTGGACTCCGGAGCAGTCTTGTCATCATGTATCCTGGCTGGGATCTGCAACCCTGTTACCAGGCATTGAACACTCGGTTGCTGGGCAGGGAGGGAGACAGGCGGGGGTGGAAGAGTAGGAACAGCCAACAACTCCTGGGGACAACTGCATTCTCCAAGCTTTCTCTGCCAGGATCTGAGGAAGCCTGTTTACACGGGTCCCCCCTGTGGTCTCTGCTGCTTAATATGCCTTTTGAAAATGATGCTCGGTGGGATGTGTGCACATTTGTAATTACAAAGACCAGGCTGGGTTTTGACAATCTGTGCCTGCTAATTTCTCAGTGGCAAGGACGGGAAGCAGTAAATGTCCCCAGCCCTGCTTGTGAAATGGACTCCTGAGCTGTGTGGTGAAGTACTTCACAAAATATGTTTATTCCAGACCTGCTCTGCTTAACACAGAGAAGTTCTGAGCTCCAGTAGGGATGGATGACCTGTCTGAGGTGGCACAGGAGCACGAGAAGGTCACATAAGGTTTCCTGTTTACACTGTTCTTGTGGAAATGCTGCTGTCCCTCTGTATCAATCCTGACAGGAACTGGGAGGACGAAGCAAGACATTCCCAGAACTCAGGCTGTTTCCCTTAAGTGGTGGGCGTCCTGCCACGAGAAGTAGCTCATCACTGGGAGGGGAGCCGAGGGTGAAACCCACATGCAGAGACAGCCTTCCCAGTAACCAAGACAGACCTGGGTTCGCAGGAGACTGGAAAGGAGGAGGGCCCACCAAGATCACAGCCAACTCTTTGAAACTGAGCTGTGGTTGAAGCCAGTTCAACATGTTCAGTGCCCTATCAATGTCTGGATGGGAAACCCACCTGGAAACTGCTGAAATACAGGGTCCAGCATTACTTTCGCAGAACAGTGGCTCTTTGAATTAAGGTGTTCGAGAATTAAGTTTCTCCACTGTTCCCAGGGCCCAGACTTAAAGTTGAGGCGGGTATAGGGGGAGGGAGGGGACTGAATTTGATGGACTTGCTGATAGGTCTCTGCTGGCTAAAAGTGATGACATTGGCAAGAAACTGATCTTTCTGGGGAGCAGAAACTCAAGAGCCCTCAAGTGCAGAACACAAGGCCAGCTGTGTGACCTGCCACACAGGCCTGGCTTTGATACCTAAGGAGGTGGTGGCAGAGACCACCTGGTATCAGTATCTCTCTCAGACCAGACCCTGAAGGAGTAAAGCAGTAGAAGGAGGCCTCTGATCTTGTCTGCTCCTTCTTTGCATAGAATGAGAACACACTTGGGCCAGAAGCAGAAAGTGTGGAATCGGTTTCCTTCCTCTGTGTCCCAGACAGGCAAATTGAGATCCAGATCTGTGGCCTCGGGGGACTTGTCCTCAGGCAACGGTGCACAGAGATGGGACTCGGAACTGGTGCTCCAGGTCTCCAGTGCACTGCTAGCTTGGACTGGGGAAAGAAACAAAAGTCAAAGCCTGAAGGCCTTTGTCACCAAGAGGCAGGTCAGAGCCACCGCACATCTCTATCTGGTCCCCC
>PVIU01000216.1:289067-390528 GCA_004026605.1 Ondatra zibethicus | reverse complement strand
AAGTGCTTGGTGACCTTTATTTTATAGCTAGGGTCCACTAATGAGTGAGTACATACCATAATCATCTTTCTGGGTTTGGGTTACCTCACTCAGGATAGCGTTTTCTATTTCCATCCATTTGCATGCAGACTTCAAGATGTCCTTGTTTTTTACCGCTGAGTAGTATTCTAATGAGTATATAATCCACACTTTCTTGATCAAAAAAACAAACAAAAAAAAAGACAGATCTTTCCATTTTCTTATCTCTTCCCCAGTTTATTTCTTTAAAGACTAAAAATTCTTGTCATATAGGTCTTTCACTTTTGGTGAGTGTTACCCTAAGATATTTTACATTATTTGTGGCTATTGTAAAGGGTGATGTTTCTTTGATTTCTTTTTCAGTCTATTTATCACTTGTATATAGAAGGACTACTGATTTTTAAAAATTAATCTTGTATCCAGCTATATTACTGAAGGTATTCATCAGATGTAGGAGTTCTCAGGTAGAGTTTTTGTCATCACTTATGTATACTGTCATATCATCTTCAAATAGTGAAAGTTTGACTTTTTCCTTTCCAATTGGGATCCCCTTGATACCCTCTTATTGCCTTATCTGTCTAGCTAGAACCTCTAGTACTATATTGAATAGATGTGGAGAGAGTGGAGAGCCTTGTCTTGTCCCTTATTTTAGTGGCATAACTTTGAGTTTTTCTCCATTTTATTTGATGTTGGCTGTCAGCTTGATGTATATTGCCTTTATTATGTTTAGGGATATTCCTTTTATTCCTATTCTTTCCAGAACCTTTATCATAAAGGGGTGTTGGATTTTTTTCAAAGGCTTTTTCAGTATCTAGTGAGATGGTCGTATGCTTTTTTTCTTTCAGTTTGTTTATATGGTGGATTACATTGACAGATATTTGTATGTTGAACCATCTCTGCATCTCTGGGATAAAGCCTATATGATCATGGTGGCTGATGTGTTCTTGCATTCACTTTGCTAGTATTTTATTGAGTATTTTTGCATCAATGTTCATGAGCGAAATTGGTGTGTAATTCTCTTTCTTTGTTGCATCTTTGTTTTGTTTGGGTACCAGGGTAACTGTGGTCTCATAAAAAGAATTTGGCATTATTTCTTCTGTTTTTATTATGTGGAACAATTTGAGAAGTATTGGTATTAGCTCTTCTTTGAAATCCTGATGAAATTCTACACTGAAACCATCTGGCTCTAGGCTTTTTCTGTTTGGAAGATTTTCAATGAATTTTTCTATTTCCTTAGGGTTATAGGTCTGTTTAAATTGTTTATTTGGTCTTGATTTAATTTTGGTAAGTGGTACCTATCCAGAAAATTGTCCATTTCTTTTAGATTTTCCAATTTTGTGGATTATAGATTTTTGATGTATGACCTAATGATTTTCTAGATTTCTTCAGTGTCTGTTCTTATAGCCCCCTTTTCATTGTTGATTTTATTAATTTGGATATTCTCTCTGTGTCTTTTGGCTTATTTGGATAAGAGTTTGTCTATCTTGTTGATTTTCTTGAAGAAGTAACTCTTTGTTTCATTAATTATTGGTATTGTTCTTTTTGTTTCTATTTTATTGATTTTAGCTCTCAACTTGATTATTTCCTGGCACCTACTGCTCTTGGGTGGGTTTGCTTCTTTCTGTTCTAGCGTTTTCGTGTATGCTGCTAAGCCACTAGTGTGAGCTTGCTCCACACTCTTTATGGGGGATTTAGTGCTATGCACTTTCCTTTTAGCACTGTTTTGATAGTGTCCCATAATTTGGGTATGCTGTGCCTTCATTTTCATTGAATTTTAGAAAGTCTTTAATTTCTTTCTTTATTTCTTCCTTGCCCCAGTGATGATTCAGTTGTGCATTGTTCAATTTCATTGTGTTTGTTGTTGTTGAACTCTAACTTTAGCCCATGGTGATCTGATAAGATACAGGGGGTTATTCCATTTTTTTTTGCATTTTTTAATGTTGGCTTTGTTACCTAGTATGTGGTCAGTTTTTAAGAAGGTTCTGTGAGGTGCTGAGATGAAGGTCTATTCTTTTATGTTTGGATGGGATGTTCTACAGATGTCTGTTAAGTCCATTTGAGTCATAACATCTGTTAGTTCACTTATTTCTCTGTCAATTTTCTGTCTGGCAGACCTGTCCAGTGGTGAGAGTGGAGTGTTGAAGTCTCCTACTATTAGTGTGGGGGTTTAATGTGTGATTTAAGCTTTATAAGTGTTTCTTTTACATATGAGGGTGCCCTTGTATTTGGGGCATAGATGTTCAGTATTGAAATTTCCTCTTGATGGATTTTTCCTGTGACTAATATGAAATGTCCTTATTTGTCTCTTTTGATTGATTTTAGTTTGAAGTCTATTTTGTTAGACATTAGGATAGCTACACCAGCTTGTTTCTTAGGTCCATTTGATTGGAAATTTTTTTCCCAACCCTTTACTCTAAGGTAATGTCTGTCTTTGAGGTTGAGGTTTGTTTCTTGAATGTAGCAGAAGGATGGGTTCTGCTTTTATAACCATTCTGTCAGCCTGAGTCTTTTTAGAGGTGAATTGATTCCATTGATATTAAGAGATATTAAAGGCCAGTGTTTGTTAATTCCTGTTACTTTTTGCTTTTGTTGGTGGTGGTAGTAGTGTTTTGGTGTTTCTCTTCTTTGGGGTTTGCTGGTGTGAGGTGATCTACTGCCTGTGTTTTCATGGTTACAGCTGCCTTCCTTGGATTGGAGTTTTCCTTCTATACCTTCTGTAGGCTTGAATTTGTAGATAGGTATTGTTTACACCTGGTTTTGTCATGGAAGATGTTGTTTTCTTCATCTATGGCGATTGAAAGCTTTGCTGGGTATAGTAGTCTGGGTTGGCATCTGTGGTCTCTTAGTGTCAGCAGAATACTGGCCATGACCTTTTGGCTTTTAGAGTTTCTTTTGAGAAGTCGAGTGTAATTCTGAAAGGTCTGCCTGTTTATGTTACTTGGCCTTTTCCCTTTGTAGCCCTTAATATTCTTTCTTTATTCTGTATGTTAGTGTTTAATTCTGTATGTTAATCATTATATGGCAAGGGGATTTTGTTTGTTCCACTTTATTTAGTGTTCTATATGCCTCTTGTACCTTCATAGGCATATCTTTCTTTAGGGTGGGAAAGTTTTCTTCTACGATTTTATTGAATAGATTTTCTGTGCCTTTGAGCTGGTCTTCTTCTTCTTCTTCTTCTTCTTCTTCTTCTTCTTCTTCTTCTTCTTCTTCTTCTTCTTCTTCTTCTTGTCCTATTATTCTTAGGTTTGGACTTTTTATAGTGTCCCAAGTTTCCTGGATATTTTGTGTTAAAAATTTGTTGGATTTGAATATGCTTTTTCCCCCATTTCATATTTTTTGCTTGTTTGTCAAAAATCAGGTGTTTATAGGGGTGTGGATTGATTTCCAGATCTTTGAATTGATTCCAGTGGTCTACTGGTGCGAGAGAATTGTCCGTATTCTGTCAATCATGATTTAAATAAATGCTGATTGGCCATTAGCCAGGATGTGTAGGTGGGACAACCAGACAGGAAGTAGAGGCGGAGCAAGGAGAATAGGAGAATTCTGGGAAGCAGGAAGCTCTCTTGGCACTCCTGCCTGGACCTCCCCTGCTGAGAAAGGTACTGAGCCATGTGGCTAACATAGATAGGGATAATGGGTTAATATAAGCTTATAAGAACTAATACGAAGTCTGAGATAATGGGCCAATCAGTTTGTAACTAATGCAGACTCTCTGTGTGATTTTCTCTGGGACTAAACGGCTGGGGCAATGGGCAGGACAGAAACCCTGACAAGCAGGCCCTTCATGTTACAGTCTACCTGTTTGTTTGTATGCCAATATCAGGCTATTTTCATTATTGTAGCTCTGTAGTAGAATTTGAAGTCAGGGATTGTCCAGAAGTTCATTATTGTACAGGATTGTTTTGGCTATCCTGGGTTTTTTGCTTTTCCATATGAAGTTGAATATTGTTATTTTGAGGTCTGTGAAGAATTTTACTGGGATTTTGATGGGCATTGCATTGAATTGGTAGATTGCTTTGGGTAAGATTGCTATTTTTACAATGTTAATTCTACCTATGCAAAAGCATGAGAGATCCTTCCATTTTCTGGTGTCTTCTTCAATTTCTTTCTTCAAAGATTTAAAGTTCTTGACATACACAACTTCTACTTGTTTGGTTAGAGTAACTGTGAGATACTTTATGCTATTTGTGGCTATTGTGAAGGGTGATGTTTCTCTGATTTCTTTTTCAGTACATTTATCATCTGTATAAAGGAACAGTACTGATTTTTTTGAGTTAATCTTATATCCTGCTACATTACTGAAGGTGTTTATGAGTTTTAGAAGTTCCTTGATAGAATTTTTTGGGTCACTTAAGTAAACTATCATATCATCAGCAAATATTAAGAGTTTGACTTCTTCTTTTCTAATTTGAATCCCCTTGATCTCCTTTTGTTGTCTTATTGCTCTAGCTAGAACCTCAAGTACTATATTGAATAGATGTGGAGAGAGTGGACAACCTTGTCTTGTTCCTGATTTCAGTGGGATCATGGGATCACCTTGAGCTTCTCTCCATTTAGTTTGATTTTGGCTGTTGGCTTGCTGTATGGCATAAATGGATATCAATATGAAGAAGAATGAAAATACGTCTATATCTATTACCATGTACAAAACTCAAGTCCAAATGATGAAAGACCTCAACATAAAACCAACCACACTGAACCAGCAATGGAGGAGTGTTACCCCACATCCTCTTCAGCATTATCTATCTTCAGCGAACTGGGCCATTGTGACAGGTGTAAGATGGAATCTCAGAGTTGTTTTGATTTGCATTTCTCTGATAACTAAGGATGTTGAACATTTCCTTAAGAGTCTTTCAACGATTTTAGATTTGTCTGTTGAGAGTTCTCTGTTTAGTGGGAAGTACACTTAAATGCAAGGAAACAACCTACCTCAAGACCCAGCAATATCACTTCAGGGTACATATACAAAGGATTTTCAATCATACCACAAGGACATGTGCTCAGTTATATCATAGCAGCATTATTTGTCATAACCATACCTGGAAACAACCTAAATGCCCCTTTACTGAAGAATGGATAAGGAAATGTGGTACACAGCAGAAAAAAGTAATGACATTTGATATCATATGTTTTCTAAATATCACATGTACTTGCTCATAAGTGACTTTTAGACATAAAGCAAAGAAAACCAGCCTATAATTCACAATCCCAGAGAACCTAGACAACAAAGAGAACCCTAAGAGAGACATACATGGATCTAATATACATGGGAAGTAGAAAAAGACAAGATCTGAGTAAATTGGGAGCATTGGGATCATGGGAGAGGGTAGATGGGGAGGGGAGGAAGGAAGGGGAGTGGAAAAAAACATACAGCTCAATAAAAACAATTAAATAATTAACAATTTAAACAATTTAAAAATTAAAAACCCTTAAACTTAAAAAAATTTGTTGGATTTAATGTTTTATTTGACTGATGAATCTATTTCCTCTATTGTATTCTCAATGGCTGAGATTCTCTCTTCCATATCTTGCATTCTGTTGGTTATGCTTACATCTGTATTTCCGTTCATTTACCCAGATTTTCCATTTCTAGAATACCTTTGATTTGTGTTTTCTTTATTGTTTTTATTTCAATTTTTAAGTCTTGAACTGTTTGATTGTTGTTTCTTGGTTTTCTTGGCTTTCTTTACGGGATTTATTGATGCCTCACAATTTTCTGTTTGTCTTTTTCCCCATTTCCTTAAGGGAATTTTTCATTTCCTCTATAAGGGCCTCTTCATCTTCATAAAGTTATTTTTTAAAAATATTTATTTATCTATTATATATACAATATTTTGTTTGTGTGTATGACCGCAGGCCAGAAGAGGGCATCAGACCTCATTACAGATGGTTGTGAGCCACCAATTGCTGGGAATTGAACTCAGGACCTTTGGAAGAGCAGGCAATGCTCTTAACCGCTGAGCCATCTCTCCAGCCCCATAAAGTTATTTTTAAGGTCATTTTCTTCTGTTTCATCTGCTTTGGGATTTTCAGGTCTTGTTGTTGTAGAACCACTAGTTTCTGGCGCTGCCATATTGTTCTTTATGTTGTTGAATGTATTCTTACATTGCTATCGACTGATCTCTTCCTCCAATCATTGGAGGAGAGGCCTGTGGCTCCAGTGGTCACTCTTCCTCCAGGTGCAACTGGGGCCTGTGGTTCTGCTGGTTGCTGATGTGGTCTTTCTCTACTCCTTTCAGGGAATTTTTCATTTCCTCTTTAAGAGCTCCTAGCATCTTCATAAGGTAATTTTTAAGTTCGTTTTCTGTGTTTCGGCTGCATTGGAATGTTCAGGTTTTGTTGTTGTAGGATCACTGGGTTCCGTTGGTGCCATATTGTTCTTTTAGTTGTCGAAAGTATTCTTCCATCGGTGTTCACTCAGCTCCAACTGGCGTGGCTGTTCCTGTGCCTGTTCTTTCGGCTGTTGAAGTTTGCACCTGTGGTGCCTGCGTAGTCTGCTGGGGCTGCGGGGGAGGGCTGGCCACGGGGTGGGGGGAGGTGTTCAGGTGCATGGGGTTGGGTGGAGGAGTGGGTCTTGGTGGGACATCATACAGGGGTGGCCGGGGATCGGGTGCAGCTGGAGGCAGGTATCTCACCTATTTACGGGCCGGTGGGGACTGCTGGTGCTGGGATGGGAGGGGGAGGAGCACGGGATGTGCCCTGCGGTTTAGTTAACGTCTGGACTTTAAGAAAAGTCCGAATGAGAGGCTGGTGTTGTTTGCCCCTGTGCCCATGTAGTCTGATGGCTTTGTGGGGAAGGGCTGGCCACGCCTAGAGGAAGGTATCTCGTCTGCCTGCAGGCTGGTCCATAAAGTTATTATTAAGGTTGTTTTCTTGTGCTTCACAGGCATTGGAATTTTCGGGTCTTTTTGTCATAGGATAGCTGGGTACTGGCATTCCTTTCTGCTATTGATTGTTTTCTGACACTGGCATTTAGCCATCTGGGTTTGGGGTGATTATAGGTCTAGGTGTTGATTCCTGCGTTTGTCTTTATTGGATGGGTGTTTTGTTCCTTGGTTTCTGTTTCATTTCTCATCTTCTGGCCTAAATGGACAAGGATTCTGGTGACTGATGAGTCTTCAGGTCCAGTAGGGTGGATCTCTCTGCTGAGGTTTTGGGGTCCTTGCGTCCCTTGATCGGATCTGGCCTTTGGTAAAGTCGAAGTCTTCTTGGGTCTCTAGACCCAGCCTGGCCTCCAATAAAGCCCGACTCTTCTTTTGGGGTTGTCAAGGATGAGCCTGGCCTCAGGTAGGGCTGTTGGGCTGTTCTTTAGAATGATGTGGACTATACATGGGCGTATGGTGTTTGTTCTTCCAATTGGTGTGGAGTGTGTTTAGGCCCATGGAGTCTGCTGGAATTCTGGGGAAGGGTCACTTGTTGTCTGGTGAGGGTGGATTGGCTGGTGTGGTCTGTACCTCAGTGATGGAAGTCTGCTGGAGTTGGGGGCAAGGCCCAACTGCATTAAAGCCAGGGATAAACTGGGGTGGCATTGGCCTGATGAAGGTTCTCGGGGGACAGAATCTAGCAAGGGGTACAGTTCCTCTGGTAGGCAGGTCACTTACCCATTCTGGCTTTTGTGGCCTGGGCCTACTTGGAGGAAGTCTTCTAGGGCTGGGGCAGAGCCAAGCTGTAGGGCTGGGAACAAGCTGAGGTGGTGGGTGCTTGGGAATGGTGGGGTAGAATCCTGATGGGGGTGCAGTTCCAGTGGGAGCTGGGTCACTCACTCATTCTGGCTGGTGTGTGAGATCTGTTTTCAGAACTTTACCTTCATTTTTGGGTTTTGAAAATTTGATTTTAATGTTTCATAGGAAAGCTTTTTATAACAATCTTTTTGGAATTCTTTGAGATTTACAGATCTAATTCTATGGACTAAGCTTGCTGTTTAAGCATTTCATGCAGGTATCTAATGCATTCTGACTCGTCTCACCCCCGTCCTTCTTTCCCTCATGCCCTTGCCTCCACCCCAGGTCCCTTTTCCACATCCATGCCCTTTGGTTTTGTTTTGTGACCCATTGGTTTTAACCTGGTCTGTTTGTGCAACTCTAGCGTCTATTAGAGCCCGATGGGTTCACCAGAGGGAACACAAGTAAAGATAATGCCCACCTCTAAAATCTGTCAGTAGCCAATATATTCCATCAGGGAAGTGGAGGGCCCCATAAGGCCCCCCTCCATCTATGATTGACTGTTGACAGGCCCAGTCTTGCTGCAGCAACTGTGAGGCCATCATGCATTGATCAATGCTTCGCCTTGTCTTTGGGCTCTACCATTTTTGTTTGTTTGTTTTCTCTGTGACGTTCCCAAGCTTTACCCGGGTGGTATAAAATGACTTGTTAGGGCTGAGCACTCGGCTGTCATTTGTTCCCAGTGCCTTCAATAGCCACGGGTGTCTGCATTCACTGCAGCTCACTGCAAAGAGAAGCTTCTTTGACTAAGGTTGAAAATAGCATTTCTCTATAAAGTATGATATATCAATGTTAGTATAAACAACTGCAGTTTGGTGCTATGTCAAGTTAGCTAAACAGCAGTGTGTGTTCTCCTTTAGGGCGTATGACCTACCCAGATATGGATTTTTGACTGGGTTTATAGTGCCATATTTATAAATTTCAATGTTCACTTCCCCCTGAAAATTTAGGGAGCAAGCTCTGTTATTATTATTATTATTATTATTATTTTGAAAAAGTTTTTGTCTTCCCAATTTATCCTCCCTCTGGGCCTTTTCTAATACATAAAGTAGCTTTCTTGGGTGCATCCCACAAGGACAGTAGGCATTCTTCATTTTGTTTACCCTCTTCTTTGTTGTTATGTTTCTCCAGTTAATAATTCTGAATGCCACAAGCCCTGGTGCTTGCTGGGTCTCTGTCTTGGCTCTGTGGTTGTTTATTTCCCTGGACTGTCTACTTGTGTCACCATTGTCCTCGACCCTTGAATTTCAGCTTTGTCCCTTTTCTTGCTCTCTGTCTCTTGGTTGAATTTCTTCTTTACTCCGAGTATTGCTTTTCTGGTTTTGATTTGGTTGACTATCTGCTCTCCAGAAGCTCGCTCAAGATGATTTTTTTGAAGGATGTGTCAAGAGGTTGGCAGAGCCCCATCTCTTTGTAGTGCCGTCCTGTTTGCATGATTGTTCAAGGTTCTGATGGTCTGCATCAGAGCCCAAGCACTACGAGAGGTGGGTACCTCTTCTTGTCTGTAAGGACTAGTGTTAGCAGAGAGGGTGTTTCACCAGCCAGTCAATCCAGAGATCATGGTGGGCAGTTTCACTGGATACACAAATGAACTTTCTGCCAAAGCACTGAGCAGACTAGAAAGATATATAGGCCACTGGACAAGCCTGACTCCTGCAACCAAAGGACCTTCTTAGAACCTGAAATGACTGGACAGGTCTTGGATTGTGGATCTTAAGTACAAGCCTGCCTTCTGTTGGTTATGGGACTAGCTGACATCAAATTTTACAGGTTTGCGTCTGGGTGTTTTGGTATGCTTTAAGCCGGTGTCTGCAGAGATGATCTGAGGACTTGGATTCATGGGCGCTGCTCTAGTGTCCGGGAGGGGTGTTGTGGGTAGTGCGAATGTTTCGTTCATATCTTATTTAGCCTCTTCCAGGGCTAGCGTCTCTTACTAGGAGCACTTAGCTGTTCCGAGTGATGTTTCTGCAAGGGTACAAGAGATGGAAATCCCTATTTTGGCTTACTAATATTACTTCTCTCATAGAATTCATCTTTATGATTTTTAACATGTGTGAGATAGAGGTTAAAGTTTATTTTCCTCAAATGGGTATCCCACTGGCCCAGTAGCATTCATTGACAGGATTGCTATTTTTGCTACTGAATCTCATTGGCACCTCCCTTCTTTTTCTGTGAATCAAGAGAATACAGGTCTACACCAGGGCTCTTTATTCTACACATTTGAACCAGGTTTTCATCTTTGCATCAGTGCCCCTTATTTATATGGCTTTATAGCAAGTCAATTTTTTTCTTCTTGGTCTGATATTGAATCGAGTGCTTTGGGAATGCTAAGCACATGCTCGACCACTGAACTCTACACCAACTCCTGTGATGCGTTTGGATATTGTATCTTACCTTCCAGTTTCTTCGGGAAGTCTTCCAACATCCCTGAGATTGCTTTCCCTATTTTAGCTATTTTGTATTTCCACAAATTTTAGAAGTATTTTAGAATTAGAATCAACTTCTAAAAAAATATGCTACTCTTGGGATTTTCCCTAGAGTTGCATGTATTGCATATACAGATAATTTTGGGAGAATTGACATAACAATATATTTTCTTTTGTCCTTTGAACATAGGATAGCTCTTCTTAAAAAATATTAGTCAACCAAATCCAATAGTGTATTACCAACAGTGCAGTAAAAATAAATGAGATTTATTCCAGAAAGAGGTCTGCACTTCCAAAAACAGCTCACCATTTACTAAAAACATCCTAAGGGATATAAAAAAATCATCTGTTTTTCATAAATAAGACAAAAAGCTTTTTGATAAAAACTGTAGCAACAAGGAAACTATAGTACATAAGAATAGACCGTTAGAGCAGGACACCTGAAGCCCTCCTCTGGTCTCCAAATGAGAACAGGCACATGCCCCCCCACCCCAGATGTGCACATACATCGCACACACCACATATGAAAACAGGGAAACAAACCAAACACAAACAAACAGGCTAATGGACAGATGAGACAACTCAAAGAGCAAATCCAACAGAGAAATAGTCAGAGGGTGTGGGTGGGCAGGCATTTTAGAGAGGGCCGAGCACAGGAGTCTTATAAACATTGTGAGTAGTTATTCAATAGCTATATTAGAAATGAGAATAATGGAGACAATGTTTAACAGTATGGGATATGTATGTGCAAACGCTATGATTCTTTAACTCTGCTTTTGCCTAGCTACCACAGAGTGGTACTTGCTGAACTAGAAAGGCAATTGCTCTTTATTGTGGTGTGCCTGTCTGTGAGAAGGAGAGTCAAATATGGTACATGTACTTCATGGAATCCTGTGTGGCATTTAAAACACAATAGATTAAGTGTACCTGCTGAAACATGGTGAGCCTTAAGAAGACAGTGCTAAATAACTTGGGATGGAATGAGATAAAGTGATGTTAGTAATTGTTGTAAGGAGCTGCTTGCTGGTTCCCGGCTCAGCCCCGAAATAATCACTCAAAAACTATATTATTTAAATCACTGCTTGGCCCATTAGCTCTAGCTTCTTATTGGCTCTTACATCTTAATTTAACCCATCTTCATTAATCTGTGCATCACCACGAGGTCGTGGCCTACCAGCAAAGTTTCAGCGTGTCTGTCTCCAGCAGCAGCTCCATGGCTTCTCCTTTTTCTTCCAGCATTCAGTTTAGTTTTCCCCACCTTGCTCTCTTCTACCCTGTCAGGCCAAGCCAGTTTCTTTATTAGCTAGTGGTAATCACAGCATACAGGGGGGAATCCCACATCAAGTAATACCAGTTATGACATGGAAAAATCTAGTTGAGAAATGGGAATATATTTTATAAGAACACAGAAAACCAGGCATGATGGGGAATGCTTCTAGGCCCAGCAAAGTGGGAAGACTGCTGGATCCCAGAAGTTTGAGGCTGTCTCCAAACAAAACAAACAAAAACACCCCAAACCACAGCAAACCAAACCAATAAAGACAAAAGGAGAAAGCAAAACAGAGAGAAGCTACTCTTTAGAAACATTAAAGTGGTTGTGTATGGGGCAAGAAAGTGGGATGTGGGAATAAAAGGGGAGAACTAAGCAAACAGGGATATTTCATTGGTCATGGTATGATGTACCATGACCAGAAGTGTGTGGTTTGCTTGAGCTGCTTGCTGGACAAGCATCCTTATGTGCCTGTGGAATGGGAGGCTCCACAGATACAGACGTGGATTGAATTCTTTCCAGCTACCAGGGGGAGAACAAAACAATGTGTTTAGTGCCCTGGATATGCAGAGAGTCTCCAAGGGAGCACCATGTGTCTAAATAACACTTCTTTTAGGAGGACACTTGGAGAATATGAGCAGCAGAGTCAGAACAAGAAAAAAGCAAGCATTTAAGCAAATCTTATTGTTCACCCTCTCCTTCAAGTTTGAGAAGTCATTAAAAAACTCTATAAACAAACAAAGACAAAAAACAAAAGTCTCAAAAGTAGAGAGTACTGCGGTAAATATGTGTGTGCTCCCTCTTCACAATCGGCAATTTATCACGTTTTCTTAATAAAATTTTTTATTATAAAAGTATCAAACACAGAGGTAGGATGAACTGACACCTCCTCATTTTTCAGACTTTACTGTGGGGGCTTCTCTCGTCTCCTTTGCTCCACCATTTGTGAAACAGGAAATGAAACCGAGTGCAGAACTTCCTTTCTAAAACAGGATCAGCGCTTTGTTGAACACATTAACAAAGGAGGTTTAATCAAAAATATCAAAGTCCATGTCATCGTTGGACTCCTCAGATTCTTTCTTTGCTCCCACATTCTCTGCTGAAGCCTGAGTGGTGGTGGAGGATGTGGGGCCCCCTGCTGCCGTGGCTCCAGCTTCCGGAGCAGGTCCATCAGCCCCATCTAGCAGACTGTGGTGTGGTGCAGTGCTAAGCCGCCAGGTGACGTTCAGGGCCTCATCTCCACTGCACCCGAGCTTCCGCTAAAGGAGGGAGCATCTCGATTACAGCTGAGGATAGCTCCTCAGCTGTAGGTGTGTATCTTTGAGATGGGTTTCATGTAGCCCAGGCTGGCCTCAAACTTGCTGTGTGAGAAAAGCTCTTGCCATGCAAGCCTGATGGCCCGATACTGATACTGAAGGTAAAAGGAAAGAATGAACTACACACACAAATTTGTCCTTTGACTTACATACATACACTGTGTGTGGTGTGTGCACACCCACCCAGTTACATCTCTCTCTCTCTCTCTCACACACACACACGCACACACACACGCACTCACACACACCACACCACACAATAATAATGATGATTGAAAACTTGCTACTTAGCAGAGAATAACCTTGAACTTGTGGTTCTCCTGTCTTCACCTTCCTGGAGTTGGGATTAGAGGAAGGCGCCATCACATCCAGTTTTATGGGGTGCTGTTGATCCATTCTAGCGCTTCTTGCATGCTAGGCAAGAACTCTGCCAATCACCCCAGCCAAATGGTAGAATTTTCTTTTATCTTTGGAAATATATATATTTCCACTTTGTTGTAGAATATTGTTTTAAGGTGCGTTACATTTGTTTATGCTCTGGAGCATTTGTTTAACCATGCAAAGATGTGTGCTTTTGTTTATGCTGCATTTGTTTAACTCTGTGAATCTGATTTTTTGCCTGTCCAAGACACCTGATTATCTAATAAAGAGTTGCATGGCTAATAGTGAGGCAGGAGAAAGGATAGGCAGGACTGGCAGGCAGAGAGAATAAGATAGAAGGAGAAAACTGTAAGAGGAAAAGGAGCAAGCAAGAACAAAAAGACACCAGGGGCCAGTCACTCAGCTACACAGCAAGCCATGGTGAAAGAAGTAAAGAAAGGTATACAGAAATAGAGAAAGGTAAAAGCTTAGAGGCAAGAGGTAGATGGGATAATTTAAGAAAACCTGGCAAGAAACAAGCCAAGCTAAGGCTGGGCGTATATATATATATATATGGAAGACCAAAACTCTGTGTGATTTATTTGAGAGCTGGGTGGTGAACCCCCCCAAGCCAATAGAGTAACAAGTAAAAAAACCCAACAACAATACCACTTTATTCCTAGCCTTTCTTCTCTTTATGGTAAGACGCAAACAATATCATGAACTTGGAGTGGATCCTTTCATTTTCCTACAATGATGGTGCACACACATGCCTTAAAGAGCAATCTATAACAATGCTGTCCAATAGAAGCATAATACAAGCCACAGTGCAGTTTTATAATTTTAGGAACTTATTTAAAAAGCACTCATGAACCAGAGTACAATAACTATGATATATGACAATAGATACAATGAAACATACTATCTACAAAATGTTAAGCTGTGTTTAATGGAAAAATCTATTTCAGAGTGTCTTAATTCTAGAATTTAATTAAAATTAAGACATTAATTTCTTGGTCACACTGGCTATAGTTCAGATATATATTAGACACTTACATATTGAATAGCACAGCTGTATAGTTATTGCTTTGTATATTTTTTAAGTTTTTATATGAATAATGGCTCACTGGAATTATTTCCAGGAAATTTGTTTTTTTGTTCAACTTGTTTTGGAATGAATCCATGTAGATATTTACAGGACCTACTATAAAGCATAGTATATCTTATTTATCCAGTCCCCATTTGAATAAACATCTTGATTGTTTGCATCGTTTACCAATACATGCAAGGCTGCAATAACCCTCTTGCGCATCTCATCTGCGGACCAGCCTAAAGGATGCTCATAGCTGGCGTGTCTCCGGTGGGTGCTTCTGGTAGAGATTTGCATGTGAAACTCTCTGAAAAGGATCCTCAGCCATGGGGACAACTCAGCCGTCTCCTGAGGCTGGGTGGAAAAAAGGAGGGAGAGGAAACTTATGTTCTCTAGAGTGGAGACATTTATCTTTCCTGCCCTTGAACATGGCTAGTTCCTCAGAATGAGTCGCAGCACCAGCCTTTTTGGGATCTGTAGCTGCAGACAGCAGAAGTGGGATGACTTGTTTCCCATAATTTTGTTAGCCAAACCTCCTGCATGTCTATAACTACATGTGGTTGTTCTTGCTTTTCTGAAGCCTCTGTATCCTTAGAGTCAAGCCCTCTCAGATGCAAAATATTTAAAAATCATTCTGTCTGAACTTCCTTTGTATGTCCCCCAAACAATACAAGAACTATAAATAATTTGTGTTGCTAGCAATTTTTATTTACTATAAATAACCTATATAACTTAATGTACATGGAGGATATGTATTGGCAGTACATAAATTCTGATTTCTTTATTATTTCTTTGAGAATTCCATACAATGTGTGTTGATCATGTTCTTCCCTCCCTTACCTCCTCCCCGATCCAAGTTCCCCTTCCCCAATCCACCAAACTTTGTGCCCTCTTTAAAAAGCAACACAGAACAGCAACAAACAACAAAAACCCCCATTATGATGGCTTGAATGAGAAGGCTCCCATAGGCTCATCTGTTTGAATGCTTGGTCCCCATTTAATGGAACTGGTTGGGAAAGATTAGAAGGTGTGGCCTTGTTGGAGTAGCTGTGTCCCTGACAGACCCAGGCTTGCCTTCTGTCTGCTTGCTGCCTGGGGATCAGGATGTAAAACTCTCTGCTGCTGCAGCAGCACCATGTCTGTTGTTTCTTGCCATGACGATCATGGACTAACTCGCTAAAACTGTAAGCAAGCTCCCAATTAAATGTTTTCTTTTATAACAGTTGCCTTGGTCATAGTGTTTCTTCACAGAAGGAGAGCAGTGACTAAGACATTAATTGAATTAGTTAATTAATTAATTAATTGAATGTGTGGCCTTATGTTAGAGAATGGTAGACACATCAGAGGCTATGCTCTTAAAGGAAAGTGACTGTTCATCTCTTAGCAGCTATCAATTTGCCAGCATCTTCTCAGAAGGGGTGGGGCTTTGTGCCACCTCTCCTCTCTGTGCTGGGGTTTAGTCTGGTTTGCAGTTGCACAGACCTTATGCATGCTATTGCAACATCTCTGAGTTCATGCGTGCAACGACTTTGCTGGGTCCAGAAATCACGGCTTCCTTGAAGTCATCTGCTCCCTCTGATCTTACACTCTTTCCTCCCTCTCTTCCACAATGACCTGTGAACCTTTGGAGAAAGGGCTGTGATACAGATGTCCCATTTAGGGCAAAGCCTTCTTTGAATGCTGGCCAGTTGTGTGCCTCTATGTTAGTTGCGTAGAGATTGTGAATACAGTTTCTCTGATGATAAACATTAACTTACTAACAAAAATCCATTAGAAATCAGTTTAATACTGTGTCTGGTTAGCAGAAGTACTCTGATATTTTATATAAACATCCTTGAATTGGAGTCCTGAAACCAATCCCATGCAAACGTCAAGGAATGGCTGTATATGCCATTGGTTCTGTGTTCTGGGGAACCCCAACTAACATGGGGTAATACACAGAAACAGAGTTCATGGGCCATAAAGTACATGCAGTTTCAATTTCCTGAATCGTTTAATATTAGTGAAGCATTCCAGTCTCTCCACACTCTTGGTAGTATGTTGTCACACTTAAAATGATTGATATTTTTTATTTCTGTTTTAATCTTTTTGGCTGGATAATTCAATAAGTCACCTCGGAAAAATAAAGGGTCCCAACATTTTGTAAATAACAGTCTGCACTTATTACCCAGATGACATTTTTAAATGGTTCTAAGGGAAACAAGCACTAGATAACATCTGCAGAAAGCATAACCTTTAAAAACATGGGGAGAGCATATTAGAGATTTCTCGTATTTTGTAATATTATTCAGTAGAATGTAATCAGAAAGAACCACTAGGTAAAAAGAAGGGCTAATGATTCTTATCTAATTATAGTTTATGATGAAGAAACAAACACAGAAATAATGAAAAGAGGTAGATTTATCTAGAAAAGGCTAATCTGATCACATGAAATAAATATTTGTTAGCATTTTTAATATAGATCTGTTAGTCTCTTTTATTTTCTAGCGTGGTACATATTGGTTATAATAGCATGGCCCTGTTTCCTTGGCTTAGCAGTGAGAGATCTCTCTTTCCTAGGTTTTGAGAACAAGAAAGATCACAGTCTTGTTCTCTCTCACTGCTGTCTTGCAGGTTGCCACTCTTTCTGTTGGAGGGCCTGAGCCTTTCTTCTGTGATCTTTGCAGTCCATGCTGAGGTTGCTGAGGTTGCGGAGGTCTAGTTATTTAGGTATGCGTCTCTTGTCTTTATTCAGCCTTAAAGGCAGAGGTTGCTTCTCTCTTGTCCCTTCAGTTCCCAAGTACAGTGCCACAGTTCCAAGTACAGTGCCTTCTGCATAACACATTCTTTATTAAAAACCACATGCTCTGTAAGCATTTGATACACGAGTAAATATATGTCAGGCATGAGGCAAAGAGCAACTTCCGCAGTACTTAATATCTTAGTTATACCTTGTTGAGTCTTGTAGCTTTTATGGGAAATCTTGGCATCTTTCCTAGAAATTGTTAAAGTCCTTAAGGGTATGCCATCTTTGCATGCATTTATCAAATATTTATTTAGGAAATATTAATGTATAAGGTATTATGATGAGGTGGGGTGGGGTGAGAAGAAAGATATAATCTATGTGAATAAGACATGCTTTGCTCTAGAGGTTTATAGATTAGTGGGGTTGGGGAAATGCAAGCATATTGTTTACACTAACGGAAGGGGCAGGGCCATAGTCACAGAGCATCTGCTCTCCTGCTTTGCTAAGTGGTACTCAGACTGCTTCAGATTTCAGAACACTTCACACTTTGAATTTTCAGGTTAGAGATGTGCATCCCGAAGCAAACGACGGTAGAGTGAGTACTGAGAGTGTATAAGCCCTGGCCTGGGCCCTGTTTATTTAAATTGCACTAAACGGAAGAGGGGAGAAGAATTAAGCTGTTCCTTGCTTTCAGTCTGACTCTAAGTCTAAATTTGGCTCTTTGCTGGTGGATGCACAAGAGCAAACTCTTGACTGGCCTATGTCCTTTCTTGACTTTGTTTTTGGGGATAGTTTCCCAGAAAGAGTGGGGTTGGATGTGGGTTAAGCAATGTTTTTCAAGGGAGAGAAAGGCCAAGAAGAAGGCTAGCAAAAGTGTTATGGGCTAGAGAGTAGGCCAGATTCTGGCGGAGCCTTAGGTTCACGGATGAGGCTTTGCCTTCCATTTTCCCCTTCAAAGGTTCCATTTCCTTGTACCCCATGTTGGTCTCTCTCAAATTCACGGCCTCTGTTTCTTTCTTGCTTTACACACACACAGACACACACAGACACACACACAAACACACACACACACACAAATCTCTGTATATAAATTAGCTGTTCAGTTTAGGGAACTAGATGTTTCAACAGTACCAGTCTGGGGCTAGAGTCCCAGGGTAGTCCCAGAGAGTTGTCAGTTTTTATTCTACATTGGAATCCCAAAGAAGTCGGTTCTAAAACCAATGAAGGAGTGGCTCAGGAACAGGATAGATAATAGATGAACTTACCAGCAAGAGGAAGGACAAGGAGGCAGAAAGCAAAAGCTCCCTTATTCCATGGCCTTTTATGTGGACCGACACTGGATATAGGATGGGTATTCTGAGTTCCGGTGATCTGGATCTAGGGTTGGTCTTCCACCTCAAATAATCCAACTAAGAAACATTCCTCATGGGTTTGCCAGCTGCTTGGCTAAATTTAAGTTCATCCCAAATGCAGTCAAGTTGACAACCAAGATTAGTCACCATAGTCTGTATGGTGTAACTTGTATGTACAGAATTTTAGGGCTGACCACTGGTATCATGTAACCTACCCTGGGAAGACTATCTCTCCTGCTCTCCGCCTTCCTTAGTTGCCTGCAGTTCTATGTCTAAAGGTGAAGGCCCATGAGATTTTCCCCTTTCATGTCAGTGTGTTTGTTGGTGTTATCTTTGCCCAGGTCTTGTTTAGACAGTCGTGTTTGTGAACCTTAATGGGTATAGCTTCTGACATTTCCAGAAGATACAGTCGCACAGCAGACTTCCTGTTCCTCTGGCTCTTCAAATCTTTCCGTTACTCTTCCACTCTGATCCTTGGACTTTAAAGACAGGAGCAGTGTTGTACCGGATGTATCAGTTGGGCCAGGGCACCACACAGCTTCTGTTCTCTGCATTTTGATCAGTTATGGTTTTCTGTAATAGTCTCTATCTGTTGCAAAGGGCTGGTTTTTTTTTGTTTTTTGTTTTTTTTTTTTTTTGATGAGTGATGTGACCTATACTTATTTGTGAGTGAAAGGGTGAATACTAGATGCATTATCTAATTAATAATATATAGTTATGTATTATGCTGGTTTAGTAAAGTTGTGGGTTCTCCTTCAAGATCTATGACTTCATTAGGTCCAGGGAGTTAGCTAGATTTCCAGTACTAGGCATGATTTCCCACTTGTCAAACAGGTCTTAAATCTGCTTAAAGAACTGTTGGTGACTACAAAGGTATGCATGCCACTAGTGCATCCTCAGGGATACTGTGCTCTGCTAGTCATTGCTGTAGTTCATAGGCATCGTAGCTAGGTAGGACTTTTGGAGTCTGAGCATTTAAAATAAAACTAACATACAGATCTGTCCCATGACACAGTATGCGACCACTGGCATAGGCTGTGCCTTGCAGAAGAGCTTTGGGCTGATCTACTAACCAGGCTGTGGCCTTGGCTCTGGGTGACTTTAGTCCAGGAAAGGATGTCCTTTTTGTTCCTCCTGGAGTGGGTTTTTCTAATTCACATGACAAGAAGGGTGACATTTTCGTCATGCGCGTTCCTGGAGGGGGCACCTTGTCCTACTTTGTGTAGAGGAACCATTGGCAGACTTTATCCTGCTTGTTAGATTTAGAAATTCCTGTTCTCTTAGAAAAGACTTTCCCTCTGATGTTTTTCAGAGTCCCTGTATGTAAAATAACCACAGAAGCTAAGTAGATAACTCATATAGTGAATGCAGTTTTGTCTTCTACCTAGAAAGGCAGAACTTGTTACTTTATCCATCCAACCATGCCTTTAACCCCCTCTTCTTCACAGTCTAGTTATTCAAAAGAAGTAGAAAAAACAGGGAAAGTTAGCATGAGCTTCTTAGTATTTTCTCTATCTGTGCAACATGGATGATGTTAGTTCCTGCTTCATGGTGTCAAGGAGCTTAAACACATTCAAATAACGAATACCTAGAGTAACATCTGGCAAGCTGGGGTTAGTGACACAGGTCTGCAATCCCAGCGACTGAAGAGGCAGAGGCTAGAGAATCTCAAGCTCACAAACTGACGGGGCCACAGAGCGAGTTCAATTCCAGTCCGGGAAAGTTTGTGAGACCCTGTAATTAAATCCTGCTTTCTCTTGCTTAGCCTTGTTCAACTGAGGCCCTAGGTTCAATCTCCAGACCTACCAAATGGAAAAATATGGTAACTTAGGTGTGCTCAATTAATTTTCCTTCTCCTGTGCCACCTCCTCTGGCTTATTCTGTCCACACCCCTCTGTCTATGTGACTAAATGTAGACTCGGTTCATTATCCTGACTTTCTGTTACTTGTCTCCTGCCAGAATCATCGTGAAATGAACTGAATAACCCTTAACACATTTACATACTGTTAAATCACAAAGCCTCATTTACTATTCTATCCATTTAAGTGATTTTTATCAACATTATCAAGGGTTGATCTTTGTCTTCAAACTCTCATTTCGTAGCGAAGAATGCAAAACCTCCAGGCATATGAAACTGACATAAAGTCTTTAACTAATTACACGAGTCAAGAGGGTCTAATAGTAAAAACGTTTTTACAATTTCAAGTTAATAAGCCAGAATCTATAAATTAATCTAAAATAAAGGTCTAATTTCTATGAAAGCATTTCAGTTTATTTTATTGCAATCAGTTTTTATTTAATAATAAAAAGTACCTCAAAACACAGCACTTTCCAGGTTTCTGCTTATATGTAAGAGCTAAACTATAGATAACTCGAAGTCACAAAATTACGTTTTTTTTCTTGCTGGGGAGGGTTTAGCTTATTTTTTCATGTTCTTTATGAAAGAGCAATATGATAAAGATTATTTTGGCATTTCTTGCGATGATCAGCCGCAAGGCTCAGGGATAACAAATCCACCAATGTAATTCCACAGCTCAGCTTGGCTAGGAGTTGGTTGAATTGAATGGAGGTATGTTATGTGACCAGTAACAACAGGAGGGGTGAAGTCAGCCTCTGTCCCATTCCTGTTTGCTACAGAGGGTGTTAGGGTTTGCTTTCGCAGCAATGGGAGCTGGAGACGTGGGAGATTATAAAATAAACCCTGCTTTGCCTGCTCGTTCCATTCCTTTCACGCATGGCATCTTATTACAGGTTTGCAGAAGAAATACAATTTTATTTTCTTTGATTAATTTTCTTCCTTGAAGGCTACTCAACATCTACAGGCTTACTAACCGTCTTAAGAAATGGGGTGCTTGAGTCATAAATTCTGTCAGGCGGGTGGCGATTTGCTTGAACTTTTGTCTGGGAAGACAGTTGCACTATTTCTTCTTGGGACATTTGCAAACAAATACTAATTTTATGTGTTTTAGTTTGGAGATGTATGGTTTTCTTCAATCCCCCTCAAAGAAGTTAGAAATTCTACGTTTATTATTATTGTTCTATTCTAGGATAAGGCAAAAAAGCAGACGATGTTAGAAAAATTTCAATTTGCAAAACTTATAACATTTCTGACTGATAAGTCTTCAGGAGTCTGACCATTCTACTTGTAGCAATTTTAGGTATAAATCCATCATTCTTAGGTGATAATTGCTAAGTAACTCTTGAAATCAGTTAATTAAAGGATAGCGGGTAGTGATGGATGGGTGTGTAAGCAATGAAGATTCATTTACTAGAAGCACAATTACCACACCTGTCTGCCTTGCTTGCATCCCTCCACCCCCACCCCAGTTTAAAGCCAAACTGCCAAAGGAAAAGGGGCATAGGTTGAAGAGAATTGTGGTCACCTTGAGTAGATCATGTTCTAGGTGGATGAATGGACTGGACAAACCAAATGATGATTTTATTGAAAAATATAAGTTCCCTGATGTTAGTATTCAGGCATCCGTACTGCCCTGCCCTTGGGGTCCTGACAGGATATGTCCTCTGCATTGGCTACTAAGAGCACCCCTGTGCACATTGCTAAGTTCCCTTTTAAAAGGTGGGCCTTGCCCACCTCCCAGCGCCCTCCCTCCTTCCCTCCCTCCCTCCTTCCCTATCTCTTTCTCTTCTGCTACTCTTATCCCCATGGACTGGTATCTGCCCCCCTCCCTGCCCCTTCTTTGCTCCTTCTCTCCCCTCTTCTCCTCTCTTCCAATAAACCTTTTATGTGAGCCCTGTTGCATGGCATGACTTCTTTTCAGGGCGTTTTTTAAAATTACAGCACCTGGTATCATGGCCAAGACATAGGCAGGGTCCAGGCTTGAAACCTTGTTCTACTGTGTTCCAGTACCAAAGTGAGTAAGAGGCAGGAAGACACATATGATGTATGCTTCAGGGCCTGTGCGTGTAGCTGGAGGAAGGGCCTTAGAGACACGGAAGACAGTCAAGAGCTGTAGTGGTATTTCTCTCTCTGAGTTCTTATTAATCGTGCTTCAAAGAACTATTATGAAGGAGATATCCACTATTAGATGTGGGAGTCATGTGATGTAGTCGTGTGCTCCTTTTCAGTGTTCTGAGACACTCAGACACAGGCACAATGCATCCACGAGTGAGTGTTTTGTTTGTGCATAGGGAGGTCGAGATGATCTAGAGAATAACTCAGACCTCAGAAGGCAAGATGATCCCTAAACTGAACTCATGAGCAGAGGTGAGGGCCGAGAGCCACAGATGTTCACAATGGAATCTGGCGGGGGTGGGGGTGGGGATGGCGGGTGTGTGCAGAAGCCCAGAGAGGAGACAGACTTCCTACAGGACAAGAATAAAGCTTTAAGCCTCTCTAATTTTGGTTTTAAGGGTCAGGATGACCAGTTAAATTATTGTACAAATAAACTTGACCTTAAAGACTTAAATATGTCTGCTTCTTTTAAGACAATGAACCAACAGAGACTCTACTCTCCGCATTGAGCCACTCTCAGCTGACTCCTGCTGCTGTCTACCACACTGAACACCACCAACCTGGATCACCCTGTCTATTCCGACTTATTTCTTGAACTGCAGGCCCTCACCCCCAATTCCAGCAGCTAGAGATAGGCTTTCCAAGGCAATATAACACAGAGCAATTCTACATTTCTCTAATGTCTGCACCCAGAAATTCTGGGGAGAAGAATCTGACATTTCCTTTAGATGCATGTTTCAAAGACACCGCTTGATGGCTTCCCTTTATCTTTGTCTCATGTATAATTTTGTGGTCATTATACTGTTTTAAGGGTAAACATCACAGAGCACAAACCAAAGAAATATATCATTCGACTTCTAGCTTTTATTATTTTTACATAAGATTTAAATTTTCTTCTTAGCAAACTATTTTGCTACTGAAATGTACAGACTATGTGGGTGAGGGATCAGGTACAGAAAAGAAAGAGGGTTGTGTAGGTAAGGCACTGGGTATGGGATTAGGAGCAGATGACTTGGATGAGAATCTCTGCTTTTCCATGTCTTAGACTAAAGCCTGAAAGACAGTATTTAAACACTCTGATTCTCATAATCACATGTAAAATGGGGTTCACGATAGAACTCTCTGTACTCAGAGAGATGGCTCAGTGATTAAGAGTGTTTCCTGTGTTAGTTTGAGGACCTGAATTCAGATCCTTATATATATGTCAAGCTTGTCATGGTCTTGTGGACTCTGAGCCTCAGTGCTGCCAGAGTTGGAGACAAGCAGATCATTGGGGCTTGCTGATTGCTGACTGCCAGCCTAGAGAAAAAAATCTAAACAAAAAAAGAGTGAGCTTCAAGTTCAGGGAGAGACTCTGCCTCAAAGAAATAAGTCTAAGTGACCCATGATGCCCCTCTCTTTCCCAAGCCGTGCACACATAGGCATGCACACTTGCACACACATGTGTGTACACACCACAGACCACATACACACATTCACAAATAGTATCTATCTCACAAGCCCAAGATAGTTCATGTAAAGCACCCTAAATAGTACAGATTGCTAGTGAGTGCTCACTAGTTATTATTATAGTATTATTATTTACCAAAATATGTTTATATTGGAAAAATATTTTTGTTTTTGGCTTTCTGAGATAGAGTCTTGCTGTGTATCCACACCAACTTTAAACTCTGGATCCTCCTACCTCAGCCTCTAGAGTAGTTGTTCTCAACCTGTAGGTCACAACCCCTTTGGAAAACCTCTATCTTAAAAAATATTTACGTTATGATCCATAACAGCAGCAATGAAAATCATTTCATGGCTGGGGGTCACCCCAACATGAGGAACTGTATTAAAGTGTCGCAGCGTTAGGAAGGCTGAGAACCACTGTTCTGGAGTACAGGGCTTTCAGGTATGGATCACAATCTCTTGCTTGTCCATTCATATTTAAATATATAAAAATCTGATAAAATTGTGATATTCTAAGAATATTATGTTGGAGACATATAAAAATATTACTTTGGAGACAATACTAACACTAAAACCAAAGCTAAATCCACCAACTAAACAAACAAACAAAAAAACATCAAATATCTCTAACATTCTTGGCTCAATTAGAAACATGCATGGTTTCACCAGTTTATTATTTTTAAGGAGATAATATTTGTTCAAAAATTCAATTTCATTGCTTTAGTAACATATCAAAATCTATCATAATACTTCGATAGTGCAAATAATGACTCTTAAAGCTATGGTGATACCTTATTACCCAGAAATTAGAAGTATGACATGGCAAAGAGGAACTCATTCTGCTAGTCAGCTGAGTTTGAGATGGAGCAATTAGCTTGTGTTCATCAGAGGACCCCATGGAATTCCTGTCCCCTTTAGGCAAAAGACAGGAGCAGGAAAATCTGTATAGTGGTGCAGTCAAGTGCTTCTCTCTCCAGCTCTGGTCCTGACCATGGACACCCATAACTGAAGGCAGAATCTAGAAGCTGGAAAAGGTGAGGTACCATATGCAGCCTTCTTTGTCCAGGGCATACAGAATGAGCACAGTGCTGCTGACACTTTGGCCCATCACAGTTCACGTTAGACATCTGACCCCCAAACAGGCAGTAAATTTATGTGGTTTAAAGCCACCAAGTTTCCAGTAACTTGTGAAAGCAGCAATCAGAGACTTAAATAGTGCCATGACTTGCCACATCACATGACATGGGCTGAGTCTGAAATCATCGTCTTTTCCGTTCATGTTTTTTATTATTTTAGGATATTTATATGAAGGATAAAGATCACTTGTGGGAAGGAATACAGCAAAAATGTTACCACCCAAGGTATGGATGTCACTAATGAAATATTCTCTGCTATTTAAGCAGAAGGTTACTTTTTTCATTTCAGCAGGCAGAGATTATTTCCCGTTTGGAGCATGTGTCGGAGGATAAATAGGGCCTGGTGCCACGGATGGAGCAAGTCACTGGAGACAAATCTTACCTTGGGCAGAATGGCCATGTTTGTGGAAATTTTGAAGAGATTAAACTGATGAAGCCCCTATTTATAGACTCTTCTGATTGTTTCTGTTTTCCCCGGGCTTCTGGAGGTAAATACATATGCTACTCATTGACAGAGCTGCTTGATTTTTCTGTGGAAATATATGTGATGGTGCGCGGCAGCTTCTCGGCATATTAAAGCTACAAAGAGAAAAAGGGACGACTTTTCAGATGATCGCGTATATATTAGCATGAGGTGAGGAAGTTTCTGTGCTAGAATGGTTTCCCTGCCGCATAATTTTATGGAAATGGGCCCTGAATTTATGAGTCAGGAAACTGTAAAGTTTAAAGGTGCAAGGAACATTGAAAGGAAATGTATTACAAGGAAGGATTCAGACAAGAGAATCTCAACAGAACTATTGCAGCCAGAGGAGGCAGAGTCAACGGAGAGGGCCATGAGCTAAGGCTACGGAAAGGAATTAAAAAGATACACAAGCTCATTTAAAACTTTATCATGGAACAAGAAATGCAAGAGGGAGAATGGACCATCAATAAATGAGGAGGGAGGAAAAATCAATGGTAGTTGTAAAACGTCTGAGCTATTGAACGGCTGTTTTCAAGTCCGTCTTTATAAAGAAATAGGGGGCTGGATAATTAGGAAGTAATTAAGGTCCCACCGACTCTGAGGCACTATTGATGACAAATAAGTAAATAATTACCACTTGCATTAACAAAATGTGTGTGAGTGTAGCAGAAATGCACTGGATAATAAATTTCCCCGCTCCAGTGGTAATTATTACACTACTTGCAAAGTAGCAGTTAATGGGGGAGAAATTCTATCTCCGGCATGCTCAATTAAATAGATGTCATTTTATCCTTGGAAAAAGACTAAGGAGTGAGCTCTTCCCAATGAAAGAGAGAATGTCTGGCACCAGTGTGTTTAGACAAACGAACAAAAGTGTAATAGTACACAAATAATACCGAAGGGAAACAAAGTCTGGAGGCAGCTATGTGGTCAGGAAGGGTGTGGTGCTAGCTCTGGCTCCCCGGTTGTCTAGCGATCAGGAGGCTGACCACACACTGCTATAAATACTCAATATCTGAGTCCTTCATCTCTTCAAAGCTGAAATCTTAGGGCAAATTACTACCAGTATTATTCAGGCTACATAATGTGGAACTGGATATGAGCTGAGCATTTGGTATAAATTGGTTGAACAAATCTCACACCCTTTTCACTGATGAACTAGTTAACTTAAGGATGGTGTTTTCTTTCATTTATAGGTAGTATGCAGTGGTGGAAAACAAACCTACTTGAGAATCCTACCTCAACGCCATACAATGGAGTATGGAGAAATGCTTTGTCCTTTCGAATGAGGCTAATAATATTTGCTATATATGGCTCTACAATGATCAAGTGAAATAGCTGTTATACAGTTCTTGGTACTGTGTACAATGCAACTCATTATCATAGTAATATGATAGACTAAAGTAAAACATGATATGATTGTTTGCTAGAGAATTTCAAAATCTGCTGTGGAATAATCCTTTTGTACACTCTGAAGATTTATCACTCAGATTGTTTCAATAAAAAGTTGATTGGACAGTAACCAGTCAGGAAGTAGAGGTGGGACAACCAAACTAAGGATGCTGGGATGAAGAAGGGTAGGGTCATGGGAATCGCCAGGAGACACAGAGGGAGCAAGACATGCTGGAGGACAGGTAAAGCCACAAGTCATGTGGCAATATATAGAGTAATAGAAATGGGTAAGGGGTAAGAGTTAGTTAGAAATAAGCCTGAGCTGTCGGGTGAGCATTTATAATTAGTATTAAGTCTCTGTGTCAGTTATTTGGGAACAGGCAGGTGGGACAGAAGCTTCCACCTATAAAAATCTGCTATTGTTTTAATCTTAAGTAAAATAGAACTTGGCGTGTTGCTATTTGATAAATGGCAGCTATTCATGTGTATTTATTATTTAGCTCAGTTCATCATGGAAAAAATGATAGTCTCATATTGACTTACAAATAAATTAGGGTTTGGCTATTTTGGGTTCTGGACATTATTGAAGTGAACAGTTCCTGAAGAATCTAGAATTGCCTTGGAAAGGTAAAATTAACAAACAACTGGAGATAAAATATATCCAAATTATCATAATAACTTCAAATGTTTGAAGAACAGAGGGTAGGTTGCTCTATCAACAGAGGGCCAGTCCAGAAAAATTGTTACTTACTTTGGGCCTTGATGTTACTTGCGATTCAGATGGATGAGTAGAGAGTAAAGGAGATTATGAAATGCTAAATACATTTTGGGTTCAAGAACAGCCTGAGCTAGGAAGTGAAGGCAAAAATGAATGCACCTGGAGACTGCATTTCTCAAACAATGAACATGTGATCTCGTATGAGGACTGTAGCAGAATATTATAAGCTGGGGCCTTTGGATTGTGTATGAGGGCAGTGAATAGATGCTGTGTGACTTCTTAGGAGTTATATTAAAGTTGGATAAAAGAGAGGAGGACAAAGTAGAAAGGTGTGGCCATTCTTTCTAATTATCCTTCTAACATTTTAAAGGCTTTTGATGAAATGAGATAGTTGACCCTTTAAAAGCCATTATTAGCCGGTCATAGAAGTTTTGTTTTTTCTTTGGCACCTCCACTATTTTATGAGAGTTCTGTGGTTGGAACCCAGTTTTGCTCATCTCCATAAGTGACTGCTATACTTAGGCAGACACAGATACTTGTAGGACAAATGGAGGCAGCTGCAGAGTTGCAAACATGAAAAAAAAATGTAATATTTGTGTTCCAGTTGCATTTATTTTAGTTACATATTTTATCTGCTTCTAAAAGGCCTTAAAGTCACTTGCACATTGAAATAGAATACATACTAAGAAACAGAGGACAAATTTCAGGAGTGTGTTCCCTGTCTTTGGGTACCAAGGCCAAACAGATTATGATACTCAAGGAATATGTTTGAACTTGGTTTATGGAAGTTGTAGCATAAAAAGACTCATACCATGCTTTTATTTTCCCGATAAGTAGCCTACAACATTCAACTGCACGGAAAGTTTTCCCTGGAAACAAACCGGAGAAGGAAGTGATCACATGGGAGCTTGTAATATTTCAATTAAATGTTCCCATATAGGGGAGAAGGTTCAATTGGATGTGAGCGAGCATAAAATAGGTTCTAGGGAGAATTGGCATTGAGACCAACCCCATTTCTACTGGCTTTCCAGATGGTTCAGGGATGAAATTTACTTTTTTTTTTTTTGGAAGAGTTGTGCATCTGGAAAAAATAACCAGGAATCCAATTGTTTAAAAAGTAAAGCTATTTAGATATAGTTCGAGTATGGCATTCATATTAGATGATTTTGCTTTGAAACATGGTAAATAAGTTGGAGGATAGCATAAAACACTCTGCAGGGCTATGACTCATAAATCTATAACACTGCTTTTATTAATTTGGAATCTTCATGAGGAGAGATGAAGAAAATAGTCCTTGAAGTGATTTCCACATTATGCTGATTTTCTGATCATCTGCGTACTAGGGGACCACCCAATTCATCTCTGTTGTAACGAACACCAGATTTCGTCCTGGGTTTGAAATCTCTGGCTATGACATGCAACATATTTAAAAAATCTGTTTGATTGATAGTTTAATCATTGTTCCCTATTACATCAGCAGCCAAGCCTAGTATTCCAATTTTGAAGGATTGTTTTGCCTCTGTCCCCGTGTCACACAAAGTACTTGTGGCTTGCCAATGGCAGATCTGATTGCAGCTTTATAGAATTCAGACGTAGTTGAAAGTTTAGGTTTTCTGTTCTGTCCTCATGTTTATCTTTTAGAATGCACATGATTTCGATTCCCCCTGCCGTAAAGTAAAATCAGCTCACCAATCATTCTCTGTCTTGTGTTCTTGTCTCTTCTTTTCTTTCTTTCATATTTATATGGGTGTCACATTCTATCCTTTTGAACTGGTAATGGGACAAGCCAGTCAGCACTTGATCATTTTGAATCCAACCAGGCAAATAAACAATCAGGTTTTCTTCTGGGTGTAGTCGTAAATCCTTTCTTTTGGTCAATGTCTTCACCCTCAGTTTTCTATGTCGTTCGACAATTAGTCAAATGTGCATGACTTTACAGAGCGAGAGAAAATCAACAAGGCCTAAAGAACAGTGCCAATCGTGAAGTACAATGTTTAATTTGACCTGACATTGGCATTCATCCACTGACGGTACGTTTTGTTGCTCAAGCACAATCTTTAGGAGGGGGAGTGTGTCAGCAGGGGCTCTGCCTCACACACATTTCTTCTTACATCTCCTTTTTTTTGATCATTGTTAAAAAATTGTATTTTGTTTGTACCTACTCTTCCTTCCAGAATCTATAGTACATCACCCAAATTGTCTCCTTTGGGTAATTTTCAATGTTTTGGGTTTTTAAATAAGATATCAATGGAAGTATGATAGACATAGACAACTTTCCAGTATTTATAGACATACCATGGTAAACTTTGACATGTGTGAACTCCTATGGTCAGTACAATGACAATAATGAACACATCTACCACGCTGATTCTTTGAAATTCTTTCTCTTCCCTTCCCCTACACTCCATTCTTTCCCTAGATACTCCTTGTTATTTTTACACCTTTGGATTGGTTTTGCCTTCTAATATTTTATATAAATGGAGTTTTATTTTGTGTTATATATTCCTTTGGGGCGTGGTTTGGCTTGTTTCATTTATTATTATTTTGAGAGGTATTCATGTTGTTTTATAAATAGCAATTCCTTTTAAGAGAGGGCTATTTATTTATTTGTGTTTGTGTGCCTGTGTGAATTTGTGTGTACTGTGTGTGTGCAGGTATTTATATAGGGCAGAAGATGGCACAAGATCCCGTGGAACTGGAGTTACAGAAGACCTAGATTCAGTTCCCAGCACCTACAGGACTATTCCAAGCTCTCTACACATACACTAATATATATTAAAAGTAATTTTAGGTAAATATAAAATAATATGATTCCTTAAAGCTTTATCAAGCATCTTTAATGTTATTTTTCCTCTTCCCTTCCTCTCCTTTTAAATTGGCCTCTTACTATTGACTATATAATGTCAATCTATTAATACGACATTCACATTCATGGGTTTTTTTTTTTGAATGCTAAACCACCCTTACATTCCTACAATTAAACTTACTTAAACATAGTTCATAACATCTTGCATATGCTATTGAATTAAATAAGATAAAAATGTGTGAAGAAGTTAGTAAAATTTTGTTGTAAATTTTATGGTTATTGGTATTGACTTATAACTTTGTCTAATTAATGCTGATCTCTTATCAGTTTGCAATTTTCTGATTTTTCAAATTTCTTGAAGAGTTTGTATAGAATTTGTGTTGCTGCTCCCATAAATACTTGGTAGAAGTAATGAGAAAATCCATTTAGACCTGGAGGTTTTCTTGTTTAAAAATTGAATTTGTTTAACAGGTATGGGACTATTCAGAACACGCACTTCTTGAGTATGACTTTGGTAGTCTATATCTTTCAAGGACTATGTTAAGTTGGTTAATAGTCTGCTTGACTAATTTGTCCTTACCGATCTCCTGCCTACTTGTTCTGTCATTGACAGATGATGCTCAGATCTCTAAATTGTGATGGTCTAGTTTTCCTTGCAGTTTCATCAGTTTTTGTTTCAGCATTTGAATATCTATTATCATACATAATTGATAGTATATACCTAATATTTTTTGTTTTTAAAGCAAAAAATTATATTTACAAAATATAGCATACACATGTATCAAAGCATTATATAGTACCCATCAAATACATATAATTTTATTTTATCAAGTGCAATATTATTTAAAACTATGTCTGATACCTTAAATAGTTTAACTCATTTTAAAATATCTAACCTGACAGTTTTTGCCTTTTAACTAGAGTGTTTAGATCATTCATGTTTAATGTATTTATTTCTGTAATTGGGCTTAAGTTTCTAATTTTTAAAATCTTTTTCTTATATTCAACCTTCTATATATTTGTTTTTCTTTCTTGTGTGTTAAATGTTTTTATAACCTCATCTAGATTTTTTTGTCGTCTTATTAGCTATGGCCCTTTATGGAGGTTTTCTTTTGTGATTACTCTTGGGTTTACACTGATAAGTTAAGGTGGCACCGTGCACATGATGGATGTCAGACCTTTGCTGCAGTATAAGAACTTTTTAATAGTGTGCTTCCATTTCCCCTTTCCTGGACTTGAAGATATCTATGATATATATATATATATATATATGTATGTATATGTATATATATTTATATGAAATCTAACAGTATATCATTGGTTTGCATCAAGTAGTCAAATATATTTCTTTTATAGTTTGAAATTACATTTGAAACATCTAATTATATCTTTTTTCCCTCTGATCTAATTATATCTTTATGTTTATATCTTTATATTTATAATTAGATGTTTTAAATGTAACTAAAATTTTTATATTTATAATTATATTTTATAAATTTAAGATTATATCTAAGGAGGTTTAAAAATAAGAGCTATAATAACAAAATCTATATAAGTTAAGAAATAAGAAATAGGCAATTTATTAGTTTTTTTTCCTTTGTGTAGATCCATTTTTCAATCTGCCTCAACATCAACGATGATAAATTCTTTCACATTTTTGTGTGTTTATAAATATCTTTACTTGTCTTTTAAAAGTTACTTTTACTTTGTATAGAATTCTGGGTTGGCATGAACAAGTATATTGAAGAACTCACTCTTTTGGCTGGTGTTTACTTTCAGTAAGGAATTACCATCTTCCTTGTCTTTATTTTCTTTTTCTGTTTCTCATTTTTCCTGCTTTTTGATTTTAAGTAATTTCATTGTGGCATACTTTGATATAGTCTCCCTCTCTCTCTCCCCCTCCCTCTCTGTTTTGAGACTCTGCTGCTTCAAACTTACTGCACAGCTGGGCTGGCCTCAGGCTGGGGCGCCCCTCCTATTGTAACCTTCTCTGTGCTGGCGTGGCAGCGCGAGACATTTTCAGCTCTTGTGCTTACAATTTGTTGAGATGTTTTCAAAATCCTTGGATCTGGATATAATACAATTTATCAAATTTATAAAAATAAGATCATTTGATGTTTTCCTTTTTTTTCCCCACTCTTTTTGCTTTATTGGCTTCAACTACACGCATTTCAGCCACCTCGGAGGCTCACTGAAAGTCTTTGTCCCCTCCCTTGGCCTCTCCTGGTTTTTCCTCTTCCTTCTCCTTTTTTGTCACGGTTGTTCTTCTGAGTTTTGCCATTTCTATTTATATGTCTTCAAGTTTGCCAGTCTTCCTCACCCCTCGTAATGTCTAATATGTGATTAATGCCATTCCAGTTGTTTTCTTTCCAGACACTGTAGTTCAGATTTCTAGACATGTCTACTTAACATGTTGACCTTCCTTCTAGATTTCATATGACCTTTCATATGAAAATATGAAGCATAGTGATAACAACTTTTAATGTCTTTGCCTACTAATTCTATCTTTCGTTATTTCTGGTCGGCCTCAGAAACTTGATTTATTTTGTGCTCAGACCCGTTGACCTGCAAGCCCCAGGGAATCCTCCTGTCTCTACCGACCCAGCCCTGGGACTCCAAGCTCAGGTTGTTACGCTTTCATGGCAAACACTTTACCAACTGAACATCTCAGCCCCATGCATTCAAAACCATAAACTTTTGTTCACTAAAGTAAACCAAGAGATAACTGTCAAGAAACTTGATATTTACTTTAACTGAAATAGTCCAGAAAACTTTCTTGTGTAGCTATTGAAAACACATACTTCGTTTACTTTCAGACCAGTTCACAGCTACGTCACAGTTACTGCAAAGTACATCCTCGTCCTTGAACCCAACTCCTACGTTAGCGTTGCTTTGACAAATCACACTGCAGAATGCACGTGTTGTCTCTTCCTTGGTTTGGACAAGAGCCTCTTTCCATGATTAATGCCAAGAATTCTTTTGGGATCTCCTCAAGCCTGGTAGAGGCTCTTTAATTTATTATCCTATTTGGTTTATTTATTTAGGATTTGTATCTTGCCTCCAATTTAACAGTATTTGAGATGACTTTTACATGATAAGATTAAAAATGGTAAGATAAAGAATACAAAGGATAAAGGAAGGAAAAATGTTAATGGGAGCCTAAGCTAATTATCACATTTGAGCATTGATTTTTAAATTGTAGTTTGTGGCTCCCTAACCCCCATTAGTTTTTCTTGCCTCTCGGTTCTGCAGACAGTGAATAGGAGCTAAATGAGACAGTTCTAGGCTGGGTATGTTCCTGGTACTTTGACATCAACCTCAGAGGCTCTCTGGGGACCTGGGGTCTCAGTTTCTCACTAGAAAACGCTCATCTGTCATACTCCCGTTATCTCAGGAAACCCCTCAGAGGACACTCTCGCTTTAGAGGGCGACTCCAGGAGCTGTTGTCCCAGTCAGTGGGCAGTGCTTCACAGGCCACTGGCCTCTGTGGTGGGACAGACAATTTGTCTTTGACTTCAGTGAGGGTCCCTTGCACAGTGTGGTGTGGCAGGAAGTGGAAGGCCGCAGCCTGCTGTAGTGCTAAGAAGTCATTAACGCCAGACAGAACAGGAGTATGGACTACAAATAATGGGCCTCTCAGGCTATCCAGAAATCATTACATGACTGGGGAAGAGGCAGCAACTGCTTTAAATCCCATTAGTGGGACTGATGGGCTGTCTGGGACAGGATGCCTCTACCTGAACCAGCAGCTTAGAATAACTCTTCTTCATTAACCCTCTAGTGCTGGAACTGTTGTTCCCAGCGTGTCATGCCACGACAGAGGAGAAGACAATCGTGTTTGCCGCCTCAGACATTACCTCATTTCATTCCAACAAGCGCTTTTTGAAGGGGACAGCAACTCTTCCATCTGTGCACTGCTCAAGGGCACACAGTTCTAAGTTACAGAGCCAAGACTTGAGCCCAGGCTGACTGCAAAGTACACATTCCTCTCATAGGTCATGGCTTCAGGGTGTCCCCCCTGCCATGTGTGTGTGTGTGTGTGTGTGAGAGAGAGAGAGAGAGAGAGACAGAGAGACAGAGAGAGAAAGAGAGGAGAAGGAGGAGGAGGCATAAGAGCAATGCCCCTCTTTGCAGGTGATAGCAGATGATACAATTTAGGTCTTGTAAATAAGCTTTGAAAAAAACCCATATATTTGAATATATGTATATATATCCAACTTTATCCCCCTACGTTTCTCTGTTTAGATTCCATTTTCAGAATTTGTCAATATTAATGCCTGTTTCAATCTTCTTCCTATTCTAGAAAAGTCTATTTTTCCTACTCTTGGCTCTGTAAGTGGAATAATGGAATTGAGACATGATTAGTTTCATAAGCTAATTGCTCCAGATGACTTAATAAAGCATGGAAGGAGAGGAACCATATACATTTCCTTTCTTTTCATTCCACTAACAGATTCTAATTTCCCAGGACTCTTGGATTTTTTTCTTCAGCTTAAGGGTTTTGGTGTTGCAAAATGAGTAATTGAATTGTGGCTTTGGGTAGGTGGATAATTTTTATTTGTTTAAATGGCTACAGGTTATTAAATATGCTTGTAGACATTTTAAAAGAGAGATATGAGTTTAAAAAGGGACATGTAATGTCTTTTAGTAGTTTTAATTGTACTTTATGGAACTATGATTATAAACTATTCTGAATATAGATATCTTGGTAAAATGTTCCTTTTTTAATATTGTTACTCTGGGTATTGAATAATTCATTGCCAAAATTTTTAAAGAGTTCTCAGTAACAAAAACATGTTTTTAGTTAAGGACCACTTCATTTTGATTTTATTTTATTTTGTTTTAGCGGACTATCCTCAGGCTGGCAAAGCTATATTGTATAAACTTGTTTATCCAGAAGATTTGTGATAGTGCCAATTTCAGAGGTTTTTTTTTTTGGCAACTTTGGTTCCACTTGTTTTATAGGAGAGTTATGAGGCAAATCAGCAGGCAAAACAGAAATCCTACAGAAACAATCTGGCTGCTAATGAATCTTTTTCCACGTTGTAACCAATGCTCAATTATATTCATTCCAGCTGTCTACAGTTCTATGCCAGGCTAGTTAGTAATGTCTAGAGTATGATTAGCAAAATGTTTTACTTTTTTTTTCTATTTACAAATCTTCTAGAGTGTTTAAAACTTAAAACAACTCTTCAAACTGGGCTATATATTGACCTGAACAAATGTTCTGGATATGGTAGGAACAAACTGAGCAAATACTGCTACCTACATTGTTGGGGAGGGCCGCTCATTTGTTCCCAGCTGCCCAGACCTGAAATAATCACTCAAAAACCCTACTATTTACAATACTGTTTGACCAATAGCTTAAGCGTATTGCTAGCTAGCTCTTACATCCTAAACTATCCCATCTCCATTAACCTGTGCATTACCATGAGTTGGCCTACTGGCAAAGTTTCAGTGGACTCCAGCGGAGGCGTCTTTCTCTGGCGGTGGCTACATGACTTCTCCCTGAATCCATCTACTCTCTCTCTATATCTCGTTCAGCCTGCCTTTACTCTGTTAAGCCACTGGCCAAAAGCAGCTTCTTTGTTAACCAATGGCAATAAAACATATTCACAGCATACATCACCTCCCACATTACTACATGACACAGGCATAGCACTTGGTGTCGCACTTGTTGAACTTGATTTTGCAGAAATCTGATGGTATAAGAGACTGTAAAAGATTTGACCATTTTCGTTTTTCAAAATAATGTTTTTATTTTTGAGATTATATAATAGTTATACCATTTCTCTCTTCTCTCTCCCCTCTTCAAACCTACTTTTGCTCTCTTTCAAATTTGTGATCTCTTTTCCTTTAATTGTTCACACACACACACACACACACACACACACACACACTCCTAGATTTAACTAAATTTTTTCGTGTTATAAGCAAAGAGGTCTAGTTTTATGTCAACTTGACACAAGATAGAGTCGTCAGAGAAGAGGGAGCCCTAACTGAGAAAACGCCTCTGTATGATCGAGCTGTAGACAAGTCTGTAGGGGACTTTCTTAATTAGTGATGTGGGGGAGAGCCTAGACCATTGTGGGTGGGCTACCTCTGCGTCCTGGGTTCTATGAGAAAGCAGACTGAGCAAGCCATGTGGAGCAGGCCAGTAAGCAGCACCCCTCCATGGCTGCTGTGTCAGCTCCTGTTTCCAGGTTCCTGTCCTGTTGTCTTCGAAGATGAGGGACTGTCCTAACAAGTGAAGATGAGTGTGAGAAGCCCCACACTCTGCAGTGACTTTTAGGTGGTCCTGCCAGATCGGAATGAGGAGGGTCACAGAGGGAAGGTGCATGCTACTGTCTTGTTGGTCAGCTTCCCGAGTTAGTAAAGCCTTCTGACTAGGCCTTGCTCTATTTTGAGTGCATGTTTTCACAGCAGATATATTAATATTATCTTAATTTATCTTGGGGCTGTCAACACAAATGCCTTTCACTTGTTTTACTAAGTCGTGCCTCTTTTTTTCCCTCACAGGTGTTTATTTTTCTTTGTCATGGTAATTTAGAATGAGTTGTTCTTGTGATCATTTTAACTATGTAAGTTGAAATTGAGACTGAAATAAATATTAAAAATTTTACCTTTTGTTAAAAACTGAAAATGTAAGTGCAAATGCTGAGAGCTGAGGAAATGTAGGTTGGCCAATTAAAGCTGTTAGGAAGGCCCAAATGCTGTGGCCTCAGCGTGGTGGCCTCCCAGCCTCCCAGCCTCCCACTGCCTTTATCCCAGCACCAGTGGGACCTATCGGACTGACTTAAGGTTTGGGGTATGGAACTGTGCCATGAGCTGATTCCCCCTTCCTCTCCAGCTCTGGCTTGTGAGTGTGAACTAGAGGAACCACAAAGGCGTCTTGTTCTGGGTGGCTTTGGTGGGAAGAAATGACCATGGGGAGTGGGGAGTGCCTATAAGCCTTGATCCTGTGGTGAGCTGGGGTCTCCATGAAAATCTGTGTTCAGTTGCAAGAAAAAGTTCAAGCCATAAAAGTTTAATGAGGTAGTTTTAGAGACTTGTGGGGAGCTGGGGATGGTTGATAGAATGGGGATAAAAGTTTATGGATCAAGTGTGCATGGTTGTTAATTGTCAAGTACTGCCAGGCTAGTTTGAGTGACTGATGAATCTTGGGAGAGCATGGGCTTACGAGAAAGGATTTTGTGGTGGAAAAACCATCAGAGAGGGACCTAGCTGTGGTTTGAATTTTTCTGGGACTTGCAAGTGGGACATTAGCTACCCTGGGTCTTGGTTTTTTTTTTTTTTTTTTTTTTGACTGTCAAATAATAGGATGAGACTCAGAGAGGCCTTCAATCTCTAACATCCTGTGATTTCAGGATCAACAGTCGCAAGCTGGCTAAGGCAGTTTGGTTAGGTAGTCACATCAGTTTGGGTCGTGTGATAAACAAGCACTGTTCAGGGAATTAGGAGACCTCAATTGTAGTTTAATTATTCTGATCATTATCTTTGTTGTAGACATTTTCTGAGCTATCATGAGGTAGACATACAGAACCACATCCCTTCCCAGTGTGTCACCCAAGATGTACACGCCCACATGTGTGGAACACACAGTATATTATATTATTTGGAAAAGGAAATCTGCATGTAGAATTACACTAAAAAGTCTACCATAAGGAGTTATCTTGGAACAACTATTCCATACATACAAATTTAAGAGCAGAAAAGAAGATAGATTAGTCAGTGTCTCAGAGTGGAGGAAAGGTGGAAAACATTTGCAGTATGAGAAAGACGACACTCACCATTGTTGGCTTGAAGACCAAGGACGAGGACAAGGAGTCAAGTCATGAGGAAAGCTTAGAAGAAGTGGGAATGGCGCTAAGCTGGTATCCAGCAGGAAAGAGAAGACTCAGTCCAATTCCAAGCCTTGAATCTTGCCAACAGCCCAAATGAGGAAACAAATGGGTTTTCCCTTTAGGAGACTCCAGAAAGGGCAGAAACCCTGCCAACACCTTGGTATGAGCTCAGGGAGACTCATGTCAGACTTCACATTTCAACTGTTTTTTTTTTATAAGATCATAAAATTATGTTATTTAAGTCTGTGGACTTCCTGTAAATTTATTATGGTATCAACAAAACCCTTATATAGCTACTAATGTGCACCATCTATAAATGATAGCTATGTCCCCACCTCTCACTCAAAGAGCAAAAGAGACAATGGGCAGTTTCATTGAGGGTGACATAAAAAGAACTCTGTTCACTCCCCCATAAAATTCACTCTCTTACAGGCAAAAGTTAGAATCACCCTTTCAAAGTCTCTAAAACTTCACCAAGTATTTACAAAAATTCATGAACGTGTTCAAAAAATACAGCTACCTCTTGTTCAAAAAAATTGAATTTTATCTGTTTTAATTGGTCTTATTTTCATCCTCCTCTTTCTCAGGTCTGAGATAGTCTTAAAGACAAACAAATTAACAGAAGTGACGAGTGGATGAACAGGATAAAAAAGACATATGACCAAAAAAAGCACAAACCAAAATAGCAGACATAAGTCCTACCTTAACACCATCACATTTAATTTAAAAGATTTTTTTTCTGGTGTGATTAAGCACTCCAATCATAAGGTAGAGTTTGGCAGAGTGGATGAAAAGCCATGATCTCACTGAATTTTGATGATAAGAGACACTCTTTTTAAGGACCCAGATGGATTGAAAAGATATACTATACCAACAGTGACCAAAGTGGAGCTGGTGTGGCTACACTTAGAGAAGATGAAATGGACTTTGGGAAGAAAACTGTTTACTGTAGACAAGAAGAAAGTCCTTTATAATGACAAAAGAATCAATATAAGGAAAAGAAATATAACAATTGTGCTGGCTAGTCTATGTCCACTGGACATACAAGCTAGTGTTATCTGAAAGGAGGGAACCTCAATTGAGAGAATTTCTCCATAAGATCCAGCTGTAAGTCATTTTCTTCATTAGTGATTGAGAGGGCCCAGCCCATTGTGGTTGGTGCCATCCCTGGGTTGGTGATCCTGGGTTCTATAAGAAAACAGGCTGAATAAGCCACAGAGAGTAAGCCAGTAAGCAATCCTTCTCCATGGCCTCTGCATTAGCTCCTGATTCCAGTTCCTTCCCTGTTTGAGTTCCTCTCTTGACTTCTTTCAATGCTGAACAGCAATATAAGTGTAAGTCAAATAAACCTTTTCTCACCAACTTGTTTTTTAGTCATGGTTTGGGCATATATGCTCACAAAGTTTCAAAATATACAAAGAAAAAGCAATAAAATTGAAGACAAAGATAAATAATTCAGTAGTCCTGGTGGGTAGAAAACCAAAGTTGATCATAGCCTCTAATTATTGGGAGATTAAGATTTTCTTAATTGATCAATAATCATATATATACATACACATGTATTATATACACATATGTAAAATTATATATATATAAAATTATTTATATATAAAACCTGCTGATTCCATTTAGCATTGCTTACATGTATACATGTACATGATTTCAGGGCTGGCCACTCGGTATTGGATAACTGATTAGGGGATCACCACGGGGGGAGATTCCTTCTCCCACCTTCAGCATCCTTAACTGCCTGTAGTTCTGAATCTTGGGGTGGAGCTCACTGATATTTCCCACTTATACCTAACATGTCTATTAGTGTTTCACTTGTTCAGGTTTTGTTTAGGCAGCTTTATTGTTGACGTCGTTTCTAGAAGACACATTCTCAGAGACATTCATTGATTTCTTCCGATTTTTTTGTTGTCTTTTTCTCCATTTCTTTAAGGGAATTTTTCATTTCTTCTTTAAAAGTCTCCACCATCCTCATAAGTTACGTTTAAAATAATTTTCTTCTACTTCTTCTGGGTTAGGATGATCAAGATCTTTCTGTTGTATGACCACTGGGTTCTGGTGTTACCATGTTGCTTTTTAGGTTGTTGGATGAATTTTTGCATTGGCGCCTACCCATATCTTCCTTCAATTGCCTCTTGGTCCAGTCCTTGCATTGACTTTGGGAACTGTTCTTGGTCTGCTCTGTACTGTCACTGTTTGTGTCTCAGGGGGCTACTGAGGTCCCTCTTGGTCTGCTCTCTTGGTCCACTCTGTGCAGTCATAGCTTGTGCTTCAGAGTTCCTCTCTTGGTCCTCTCTGTATAGTAGCATGCTGTGTTTCAGAGTTCCACTGAGGTTGCTGGGGCATGGATAAGAGGGTTTGGGGACAGAATGGGACTTGCAGCTTTCAGGGTCCGATGGATGGAATGGGGGTGTCGGAGCCGGGAGACACATTCTCACAGAAGATGTTCTGGTTCTATGGCTTTTACAATGTTTCCACCCCTTCTTCTGTGGTGTTTCCTGGGTCTGCGGTTCAGGAGTGTATTGTAGATCTCTATCCACTGGGGCTGGGCAACCCATGATCAGTTTCTTCTGCATTTTGACAGGTTGGGAGTTAGAACCAGGGATTATGAGGATGGGTAAAGTGGTGGTTGTAGGTTCCCTTCTAAGATCCATGGCCACACTAGCCCTGATTGGTTGGCTAGGTTTCCAGGTCCAACCATGATTTCCCTCTTGCTGAATGTCCAAATAGACAACTGTTTGCTACCACTAAGATATGAGTACCAGAGTTAAAACTTTAGGAATATCTTCCCATCTTGGTTGAGGGATTTTCTAGATCAGATTATTTGAATCAGGAATACCCACAACAAATAAACCTGGGCCACATCTTTTGGTGGCAGTACATATCAAAGGACTCAGAAGAAGGAAACTGCTTTTGCCTGCTTGCCTCTTACTGGCAAGTTTGTTTACTTGTAGCTGTGGCTGCTGTTCAATGCAACCTTTTCAGGATGCCACCACAAAGTCCGGAATCCTCCAGGACTATATTATATGGAGATGGCAGAAGCATTTAGCCTCACGGACTGAACAACAACCAAATTCTCAGCCTTTCTCTCATAAAACAGCCATAGTTAAATAACCTGGACCAGATCTTATGAGTCATTCAAATCAACCCCTTTTAAAAATACATTCATACATATATGTATTAATACATATTATTATATTTTTCATTCTATCAGTTTTGTTCCCTTAGAGAACACTGGCTAATATGAGTGTGAATGGTTTTATTTTGGGAATGAAGAAAATATCTTAAAATTGAGTAGTATTGAGGATTTGTATTAACTTTCAGGAGTTAATCCAAGTGTGGTAGTTTAAAAACCTTAGATATTTGCCCTCTTACATTTTTGGAGGCCAGAAGTTCAAAAGCAAGGCATCATCAGATTTTGTCTCTCTTATAGATTCTGGCTGCCGGTAACTATTGGCATTCCTTGGCTTGTTATTCCAGTTTCTACCTTTGTTGTAGGAGGCTGCTTGTTTGTTCCCAACTGTTCAGCCCCAAAATAATCACATAGAAACTGTATTAATTAAATCTCTGCTTGGCCTATTAGCTCTAGCTTCTTATTGGCTATCTCTTACATCTTAATTTAACCCATATCCATTAATTTATATTTTACCAAGAGACTCATGGCCCTACCAGCAAAGTTTCAGCTGGCAGCTCACATCTTTTCCCTCTGGTGGCTAAATGCATCTCATGACCCTGCCTTCTTTCTCCCAGCATTCAGTTTAGTTTTTCCTGCCTACCTATATTCTGCCCTGTGTAGGCCTGAGACAGTTTCTTTATTAACCAATGGTATTCACAGCATACAGAGGGGAATCCCACATTACCTCCACTTTTCTGTTTAAATAAAAAGAAAGGTTTTAACTTTAACATAGTAAAATTACATATAACAAAACAGGTATCAAGCAAGAATTACAGTTATAATATTTACATCTATTTTATCTTTTATCATAATTAAAAACTATAACTATCTATTCTTAAATTTCATCAAAGATTCCAGAAGGATATAATATTACCTAAGTAAACAAGAAGTATATTGTAAGCAACTTCCAAAACTCTAGAATTGACAGAGACATCTTGGTGCCTGGAGAGTCACCCAAAGTTCTTATGTAACATTGGGGCATCTATCTTCAGCCTACAGGCCCATAGTATCCAGCAGACTTTTCCACAAAGCAGGAAATTTCAAAGACAGTTCCACCTATATTGGCAGTTTATCAATCACTTTCTTCTGTGTCCTACAGGAATGTCTGGCAGACTCTTTCATGAAGCAGGAACCCCAAAGAACTGCCTTACCTTCTTTAGGCAAGTTCAGCAGTCATTTCTCTATGGGTCCTGTATATGTAGTTCATACAGCATACCATCAAGCAGTCCAGGCAAGAGCAGTTTCTTACCCAAATGGTTAGCAAACTCCATAAGGAGCCTCTTCAATGCCCATTATCTCCCTGAAGTAGATTGGTGCTACCAGGAACAGATATGTCTCATTGTCATTAAGAGTCCTACATTCTTCAACATTTTAAATGCCATATTCAGTAGGTCTTTGAAAGGTTTGAAGATCATCTATCTAACTAAAATATAACTCTATATATCTAGAAAACCTAACTAACATGAGCACAATCTTAACTATTATAGATGACTCTCTATTAACCTGCATTTCTTAATTATACAGTACATTTTTAAGTGAGCTATATAAACACAATACCTTAATCAAGATCAGAAATACATATACATAGTATAACAAAATTGACCTTAAATTTATACCAATAGACCAAGATCCATATCAGTGCAATGGTGCAGGAGAATTATCTGTATTCTGTCAATCATGTTTTAAATAAACGCTGATTGACCAGGCAGGATGTATAGGTGGGAAAACCAGACAGGAAGTAGAGGTGGGGCAATGAGAACAGGAATATTCTGGGAAGAAGGAAGTTCTTTCCCCAGTCCTGCCCAGACCACTGAAGAAGCAGGATGTGACCTGCCCCACTGAAAAAGGTACTGAGCCATGTGGCTAACATGGATAAGAATAATGGTCTATATAAGTTATAAGAGTAAATAAGAAGCCTGAGCTAGTGCGCCAATCAGTTTATAATTTATGGAGATCTCTGTGTGATTTTCTTTGGGGCTAAATGGCTGTGGGAACTGGGCATGACAGAAACCCCAACAAACCGTTCATGTTACAGTGCAAATTATTGATCTCTATATCATATCCCCCTTTAAATGTAAACAAATATTTATAAACAATATTTGGGAATATGGGCGTTATTCTTTCCAAACTTCTTCTTGCTTTTTATTGGGCAAAGTAATTTTTGGGGGGTGTTCATGGCAACATTTTGGAGGGTCTTGGTCCATCAAATCACACTAGTCTGGAAGGTTCTCATCTATTGTGGAAACAAAAGAAGAACTTCTTTTCCAAAGGAATAAATCCTTAGACCCAAATTCTGAAGACATAGTACCTTTAAAATATCTATGCTGGCTTAGTTTAGCAGCCCATACAATGAACTGTCTCTCTGTACTTAGCTCCTTTATAGCAAAAAATTTAAAGAAAACATAATAATATAAATAATCCAGACTCTCTGTGTATATTTCATCTTTATATGGCTTATTTTTCGTTACTCCTTTTAATCTATGACTGTTTGTACTTTGTCTCTTTAAGGACTTATTTTTCAACTATTTACTTCTTTTCTAATTCTCTATACTCTTTTTCTTCTTTCTCCCAAGCCTACATACATTTATCCAACACTGTGACCCATTTAGAGGTCTTTTTCATCTGAATTTGTCTTTATTGTGCATCTGTAATCCTTTTTTGACCAGGACCACTTCTTAAAATGTTAAATGGCTTGGATAGTACTAAGGCTGCTTTGCCTTTTGATTCAGCCCAGTCCAACATGGCAGAAGTCTATTCACTGCCTCTGAGACCACTATGTGGGAGTCGTCCTCACCACCTCAACTCTGGTAACCAGCTGGCCCATGCTGCCACCAAGTAACTTGCAGCACACTGCTCACAAACCCCATTTAAAGGCTCAGCCTCCTGAAAGAGCCAGAGTTCACACTGCCAACATCAGCCCATTTTGAAACTGTGCAGTTTTTTTTATTGTTGTTGTTGTTTTTTCCTACCACTGAATCAGGAAGATTTCTCTTAAAGGAGCTTAAGCCTGCCACCAGAAAGCAGAGCCCATCAGGATAAAAATGCAGCTAAAGTATGTTCTTTAGTGTCTAGAATTCCTTTCCAAGCCCTCTCAGGTTTTATGTGAATTTAGCTAGCAACATTGGAGTGCCAATTTGTTGTAGGGGGCCTTTTGTTTGTTCCTGGCTGTTCAGCCCCAAAATACACACAGAAACTGTATTAATTAAATCACTGCTTCCCCTATTAGCTCTAGCTTCTTATTGGCTATCGCTTACACTCCCCTCTGTATGCTGTGAATACCATTGGTTAATAAAGAAACTGTCTTAGGCCTTCACAGGGCAGAACATAGGTAGATGGGAAAAACTAAACTGAATGTTGGGAGAAAGAAGGCAGAGTCATGAGAAGCCATGTAGTGGCCAGGGACAGACGCCTCCACAGCAGCCCACCAAAATTTGCTTGTAGGCCATGATCTTGTGGTGATGCATACATTAATGGAAATGGGTTAGTTTAGAATATAAGAACTAGCTAGCAATATGCTTAAGCTATTGGCTAAACAGTATTGCAAATAATATAGTTTCTATGTGATTATTTTGGGAGTCTGGGTGACTGGGACATGAACAAGTGGCCTTTTACAGGCCTCCATATCCACACTACCTGTTCTTTCATGTTTCTTCTCATTTGTGTCTTCCCCTCTTATAAGAACACTTGATAGTGGGTCTGGGATCCACAGAATAATCCAGGATGAATTTATTTTGTGATTTTTTTTTAATGGCATTGACAGCAACTCCCTTTTCAAAATAAGGTCACAGCTGAAGGTTTTAGGTAAATGCTCATTTTGAGAGGCAACCACTACAGAATTGGACAATTTGTGAATATAGTAAAATCTCTTAACTGTACACTTTAAAAAGGACAAATTTCTTGGCCTGCATTATATTTCAATAAAAAGGCCATAATATAGAAAATTATTTCACAATATCTTTGTAAGGTACATTTGAGAGGTAACCACTACAGAACTGGAAAATTTGTGAATATACTAAAACCTCTTAACTGCTCACTTTAAAAAAGGATGAATTTCCTGGCATGTGTTATATTTCAATAAAAAGGGCATAGTATAGAAAATTATTTCACAATATCTTCGTAGGGATTCCCATAAGGGATAATGAATAAAGATGCATTCAGGAAGATTTGGAATGTTTAAGAACTATTAATCATTATCCTACCAAGCTATACTGGGTTAGTGTTTACTGTCAGCTTGACAGAAACTAGTGTCACCTGAGAAGAGAGAGTTCCAGTTGAGGAATTGCCTGTGTCAGATTGGCCTTTGGGCATGTCTGTGGGGAATTGTCTTGATTAATGATTGATGGGTTGTGGGGGGGGCACATCTTACTGTGGCAGCACCATCTGTAGGCAAGTTGGTCTGGACCATTTAATAAGAAAGCAAACTGAACAAACCAATGGGAGCCAGCCGGTAAGCAGCATCCCTCCATGGTTTCTGCATCAGTTTCTGCTTGTGCTCTGGTCCTAACTTCCCTCAGACTGGCTGAAGGTGTAAGGTGAAATACACCTCTTTCCTAGAAAATCGCCTCTAGTTCTGGTGTTTGTCGTGGAAACAGAAAGCAAAGTAGGATGTGTGCTTATAAATGAAGCTGGTAACTCTGCAAGGGTAACTTTAGAAGACATCGTCCTGCGCTACTGTCTTTGTATTTGTTTTGAAAAATATTTGGATGGACATAAAAGAGACAGTCATCTCTTTTTACATTTTTAAATTTATTCTTAGTGTCTTTCACATCATGCATCTCAATTCCATTAATTTCCTGTCCCCGTGTATCCACCCCTCTGCCCTTGCAGCACCCCCCCCCATAAAATTTCAGAGAATAAAGAAAAGAAAGAGGGGGGATCTCATCATGGAAGATATAATGTGACATAGTAAACACACAGTAAACTCTTTTGTCCATCTGTCTTTACTTGCGAGTGTTTGTTGCAAAGAGTCGTTGGCTGGTTTGAGGCCTCTGGTTTCTGCTATGCTACCGATGCTGGGCCTTCACTGGAACTTGTTTTGCTTATCCTGCTGCTGTCCTATGTTGTGGAAATCCTGCAGCTTTGGATCTGCAGGACAGGTCCCTTCACGCGCTCTGGCAGATCACAGATGGGTGGATATTGGGGTGGACTGAGCCATAACCATAACCATGGTTTTGAGCCTGGGGAGTTTCAGGGTCGGTTGGCCCACCAGTTCTCCCTTGCCCTCCACCAGGGTGAGAGGTCTCCTGTGTTGCCTTGGCTAGCTCACCCTTTGCAGCAATGAGCAAGGGGTGGGGCCAGTTCTCCTGCTTTCAGGTCTCAAGGGTTAGATCTCCCACACCTACACCTTCAGGGCCAGCTCTACCGTGTTGCCCAGGCATGGTATAGGGGCCACTTTCCCTAGTGCTGCAGCAGATGGGGGCAGAGTTAGGTTTCTCACTCTTTAATCCTCAGGGCCAACTCTCCCACCTGCCTCAGGTGTTGATCGGGGAAGGGGAGGAAGTAAGGACATCCCTCTCTCACCCATGTTCATTTCCCATGGTAGATGGGAAATGGGGACAGCTCCTCCATGCTCACAGTATCAGGACTGGCTCACTCACACCTCCGCCAACAGGAATGACTGTCTTGTGCTCTCCAGGTAAGGTGCAGGGCCTGCTCTCCAAGGTGTTGCAGCTGGTGGTGGGCAGGGGTAGTTCTCCTGACCTTCTGACCTCAGCGGCAGCTCTCCCACCTGCCTCAGGTGGAGAGGGTATCTCTTTCCTCCCCATGCCACCACATAACAGATGAGTTGTGGGGAGACAGATTAATTTATCTAAGCAATTTCTCTTTTTATTATCTATTTCCTTATTTTTGTATACATACCATATAGTTAGCACAACCTAAAAAAAGCAGGTATCTGTGATGTACCGTTATTCCCTTAATGTTCTAGGGTTAATTTCTCATTTTCTTTCTCATTGTCAGTACATCTGCTATCATTTATTTTTTGATGGCACTTATCATGAGTGATTTAAAGTGAAAGAAGTTATTGAATCAAAATGACGAAAAAGTTCAATGCTCACGCAGTTTCAGGAAAGATTCAGAAGCAAAATGAAGCAACTTTTAGATTCCCTTTTAAGAACTAGAAGCAAAAATTGTTTTGTTCTTTTTTTCTAAATGAGTCATGGATCTTTTCCGCTTGTCCATTCTTTTATTTTTTTTCCATAGAATCTCAATCACCTCTTCTCTGAAAACATGGGGATAGATCTAGCTAGAGAAGGAAATTTTATATGGTAATGAATTTTCTTTATCTTTTGTTAGATGGCAAAGCACCAATGCATAGTGAACAATTTGGCTTCTCCGTTACAGATAACAAGGGTGAATTCTTGTCTGTATGAACATTGGCCTAACTACTTGCTGTGAATTCTAAGTCATTGGGCCATTTTTACCTTAGCCATTGAAAACAGTTGCTTTACATATAACAAATAAGTTATATTTTTGAAGCAGATAAGATAGCTTCATCCTATTTTGCCAATTTCCCATCTAGGCTGTTATTATTTACTTAGTTCTTTCTTGCCATTCTTTTCTTCCTGAATTCTTTATGTTATTGGATATGATCAAGTTATTATTTTTGTTCATAGCCTGTAACAAATGTTTTCATCCATAATATGTGTTTATTCTTCTATGAAAGATAGTCAGTGCTTTCTCTCAGTCTGACATTATGGGAACAAAAACCCAAATACAAACTTAAGTAACTTGCCCTCTTCTTGAGGGTTCAAAACTTAGAAAAGTAGAGACACATTTTTTTTCACATAGCTTTTTAGTAATGTGTATTAATCACAGAATTTAATGACATTCCATGTGGAATTTCCATATGTGTATAGTGTGCATTGATCACATCCAGTCATGTTCCACCCTTGCCACCCATGGGTCCCAGTAGTCCCTAGGGAGACTATACTTTTTAAAATTATGGAGGCCTTTGGGAACACAGATATGAAGGTGTGAAAACTGAGGTTCAGAGAGTTTAAGTGACCTGCTTAGGTCACAGTGACTCAGGTATAGCATGCTGCTTTATCACGCAATAGACGAGCAGGACCTTTGGACTCTGTTGTGGTGTATGGTTAATCATAAAAGTGCATGAGTCCAGCAGAAGGGGTTTAATAGGTCGAATATCTGCACTGATTTTACTGGGAGCAGATGAACTGGGAGATGAGATCTGAGCTGGGTTTTGAAAGATGCGCAGGAATGAATGGAACAGCAAGAGGGTCTTCCGGATTGGAAGCCCTAGTGAATGCAGGAACGGACCCGCTGGCGATGCAGACTGAGGAAATCTCGGTTCTGGAAGAGGCTGCTGGACCTTTTAGCTCATGTCTGAGTTATGTGCACTGTCTCAACATAAGGATTAAACATAAGGATGAAGGCTCCCATGAAGATGAGAGAGAGTTCAGTATCTTGAGCAGGGAACACCTGGCTTCCAATTCCAGTGCCTCTGCAGAGGGACCAAATATCCTAGGGCCAGGGTCCCAACCTTTGAAGTCTGTTTCTTTTTCTGCAAAGTGGCAGGACTGTTCTCCTCATGAAGCTTTTACAGGTTAATTGAGGAAGTCTGCGGAGAGCAAGTATGTGCTAGGCAAAAATATGTTCTCTCTATATTATGGGTATAGAGTTTATTATTATTATTTTCTAAATATCCCAATGACACTTAATTTAAATCTGCAAGATTCCTAGAATTTTCCTCACGCACATCCCAGCTGATGTCTTCTACAAGATTGCATTTTATATTAAGGCATTGTTGAGTTCAAGTCTAAGCTCAGACCTCTCTGCATATGCCCTTGGGAAAATCAGATGGCCTCTCTAAGCCTGCTTCCTTTTCTGGAAAACAGGAATAACAAATACTTTGTAGGCCTATGGTAAGGATTTGGGGAGTGTATACAGGGCAAATAGCCTATACGAGGCACTTAATAAATAACAGATATCATCAGGTTTTTTTTCTTTTTTACCCTGTAGAGCTCCTGGCTACAGTAATTATTCCAAGTTTTATATTCTTCTTGAGCTATTTTCTCAATTCTAAAAAAAAAAAAAAAATACAAAAAAAAAAAAAAACCTGAATGCCCCCTTCCACTCAACTGGAACAATGGTGAAGTTCACACAAGGTTTTAACTTGCATAAAATATACTTACATCTTTTGTGCTTCTTGCATCAGCCTTGTGAGAAAGAGTTAACATTATTGGGCAGATGTAGATATCCATTTGGAATGTTAGCTACTGCCCTTTAGGCAGTGGCCAGAAACCACCACACAAGCACTATTCTGTTAATGAAGTTCGTTTTCTTCAGCGCTACAGGTGTCTGTCTCCTCCATAGCTTGCTTTTTACATCAATCAGAAGAAGTAAACATTTTTTGGAGCGGTCATCTAAATGATCATCAGAGATGAATTTCTTTTTCTTTCAAAAAAATGAAAACAAACTATTTTTTTTCATTATGCATACCAATCCAAGTTCTCATTCTCTCCCCTCCTCCCATTCCCTCCACATACCCTGTCACCCCACCCCCATCCAATCCTCAGAGAGGGTAAGGCACATTGCTTTGGGGAAGGTCCAAGGCCCTCCCTTCTATATATAGGCTGAGCAAGATATCATCTAAAGAGAATAGGTTCCTCAAAAGCCAGTGCAAGCAGTAGGGATAAATTCTGGTGTCACTGCCAGTGGCCCCTCAGTCTGCCCCAGCTGTACAACTGTCCCCCACATTCAGAGGGACTAGTTCGGTCCTATGCTGGTTCCTTTCCAGTCCGGCTGGAGTTAGTGAGCTCCCATTAGCTCAGGTAGACTGTTTCAGTGGGTGTCCCCATCATAGTCTTGACCTCTTTGCTCATATTCTTATTCTTACCACTCTTCAACTGGCCTTTAGGAGCTCAGTCCAGTGCTCCAATGTGATCTCTGCCTCTGTCTCCATCAGTTGCTGGATGAAGGTTCTATGGTGATATTTAAGATATTAATCAGTCTGACTACATGGCAAGTCATGATAGGGCCCCCTCTCCTCTATTCCTTAGGGTCTTAGCTGAGGTAATCCTTGTGGATTCCTGGGAATTTCTCTAGAACCAGGTTTCTTGCTAACCCTCAATCAAGATATCTCTTTTCTTGCTCTCATCACTATCCTTCCTCCTTCTCGACTATCCCTTTCCCTCAAGTTCTCCCCTTCTCCTCTCCTCTTCCCCTTCCATTCTCCCTTCTCCCTTCACCCCCATGCTCCCAATTTTGTCAGGCAATCTTGTCTATTTCAACTTTCCAGGTGGATCTATATATGTTTTTCTTAGGGTTCACCTTATTACTTAGTTTCTCTAGGATCACTAACTATAGGCTCAATGTCCTTTGTTTATGATTAGTATCCACTTATGGACACACTTATGGATATGTATGAGTATTCATCTTTTAGGGTCTGGGTTACCTCACTCAGGATAGTGTTTTCTAATTCCATCCATTTGCATGCAAAATTCAAGATGTCATTGTTTTTTATCGCTGAGTAGTGCTCCAATGTGTAAATGTGCCACATTTTCTTTATCCATTCTTCAGTTGAGGGGCATCTAGGTTGTTTATAGGTTCTGGCTTTTACAAATAATGCTGCTATGAACATAGTTGAACAAATGCCTTTGTAGTATAATTATCTTTTGGGTATATGTCCAAGAGTGGTATTGCTAGATCCTGAGGTAGGTTGATTCCCAATTTTCTGAGAAACCACCATACTGATTTCCAAATTGGTTATGCAAATTTGCATTCCCACCAGCAATGGATGAGTGTTCCCCTTACTCCACATCCTCTCCAGCATAAGCTATCATTGGTGTTTTGATCTTAGCCATTCTGACAGGTGTAAGATGGTATCTCAGAGTTGTTTTGACTTGCTTTTCTCTGAAGGCTAAGGATGTTGAACATTTCCTTAAGTGTCTTTTGGCCATTTGAGATTCTTCTGTTGAGAATTCTCTGTTTAGTTCTGAACCACATTTTTAAATTGGGTTATTTAGAATTTTGATGTCGAATTTCTTGAGTTCTTTATATATTTTAGAGATCAGTCCTCTGTCTGATATGGGGTTGCTGAAAATCTTTTTACATTCAGTAGGCAGATTTTTTTTTCTTGTTGAATGTTTTCTTTGCTTTACAGAAGCTTCTCAGTTTCAGGAGGTCCCATTTATTTATCGTTGCTCTTATTGTCTGTACTACTGGGGTTATATTTAGGAAGTGGTCTCCTGTGCCCATGCACTGAAGACTACTTACCACTTTCTCTTCTATCAGGTTGAGAGTGGTCAGATTTATATTGAGGTCTTTAATCCATTTGGACTTGAGTTTTGTGCATGGTGATAGATATGGATCTATTTTCATTCTTCTACATGTTGACATTCAGTTATGCCAGCACCATTTGTTGAAAATACTTTCTTTTTTCCATTGTATAATTTTAGTTTCTTTATCAAAGATAAGTTGTTCATAGGTGTGTGGATTAATATCTGGGTCTTTGATTTTATTCCATTGGTCAACCTCTCTGTTTTTATGCCAGTACCAAGCTTTTTTCATTACTGTAGCTCTGTACTAGAGCTTGATGTCAGGGATGGTGATGCCTCTGGAAGTTCCTTTATTGTACAGGATTGTTTTGGCTATCCTGGGATTTTTGTTTTTCCATATGAAGTTGAGTACCGTTCTTTCAAGGTCTGTGAAGAATTGTGTTGGGATTTTAATGGGGATTGCATTGAATCTATAGATTGCTTTAGGTAGGATTGCCATTTTTACTATGTTGATCCTACCCTTCCAAGAGCATGGGAAATCTTTCCATTTTCTGGTATCTTCTTCAATTTCTTTCTTCAAAGACTTAAAATTTTTGTCAAATAGGTCTTTTACATCTTTGGTTAGTGTTACCCCAAGATATTTTATGTTATTTGTGGCTATTGTGAAAGGTGATGTTTCTCTGATTTCCCTCTCAGCTTCTTTATCATTTGTATATAGAAGGACTACTGATTTATTTTTTTAGTTGATCTTGTATCCTGCCACATCACTGAAGGTATTTATCAGCTGTAGGAGTTCTTTGGTAGAGTTTATGTGATCACTAATATATACTACCATAGCATCTGCAAATAACGAAAGCTTGACTTCTTCCTTTCTGATTTGAATCCCCTTGCTCTCCCTTTGTTGTCTTATCAGTATAGCCAAAACTTCAAGAGCTATGTTGAAGAGATATGGAGAGAGTGGACAGCTTTGTCTTGTTCCTGATTTTAATGGAGTCACTTTATGTTTCTCTCCATTTGATGTTGGCTGACAGCTTGCTGTATATTGCTTTTATTACATTTAGGTATGTACCCTGTATTCCTGATCTGTCCAAGACCTTTATCATGAAGGGGTGTTGGATTTTGTAGAATGCTTTTTCAGCATCTAATGAAATGATCATATGTTTTTTTCTCTCAGTTTATATATATGATGGATTACATTGATAGATTTTCATATGTTGAACCAGCCCTGCATCTCTGGGATGAAGCCGACTTGATCATGGTGGATGATTTTTTTGATGTGTTCTTGGATTCGGTTTGCTAGTATTTTATTGAGTATTTTTGTATCCATGTTCATAAGAGCCATAAATTTCTTTTGAGAAGACTAACATTTCTCATCTTGTTAAATCTGTTAACCAATGAGAATTTCAGCTTTCAGTAATCAATTCTACATCAAAGAATTACACTCAAATACAGACATAAATTTCTTTCTTTTTTTATTATCACCCTTTGGACATGGTTTAATACACTGAAGACATAGAACATTGAATGTTAATGCCAGAAGGGACATCCAGATCCTGGTAAGCTATGGAACTTATACTTGAATCCAGATCTCTTGCCTGATTTGGTGGAGGTCATTCTTTGTTAGAACACTGTGATGTCTCCCAAAGACCTTAGCACCCTTCCTGTCGCAAGTGTACACAGGGGCATGCCTTATCCAAGTAGGAACATTACATTTAGAAAATGACACACAGCATCTTATAGGGAAGGAAAGGCACCTCTTGTCCAACAGGTCTTTTAATGGAAACGTCACTTTAAGTATTTGGAAAAGAACTATGCATGGTACTGTTATTAATTCTTCCCCAGAGGCCCAAAAAGGTACTGTGCACTAAAAGGTAGGGGTTTTGTTTGTTTGCTTCTTTGTTTAATAAATATTCCTGTGATTGCCATAAGCATATAGTAGAGACGTTAAGTCCAGATTTTCAATGTGGGCAAAATGTATTTTTCAGTGCCGTTTGGGAGGGGGAAAAAGCTCCCTAGTCCCTGTTGAATCACTATGATCTCTTAAATCAGACACGAGTTTTTTTTGGAGTATAAACTTCTGTAGATTTATTACCATCTACATCGAGAGTTGCTGGCAATGTTTGATATCGCTATCAGCAACCTGTGTGTCACTGTCTTTTCCACCAGAGCTCTTCAGGGACAAAGATGTGATCTGTTTGATGCTCCACATCTGTGGATTATTCAGGAGTACAGTGAACAGCTGGCAATGGACAGACCAAAGAGGGGGCCAGACTCCCCGGAAACTTACTTTTTGTCATTGTCCATATCTGGGGACAGCTGCATGTAGAGCACAGCAAACACAATAACCACACACCATGTGTTAAGAAAATGCATCGAGCTTAGTCCAGTTCAGGTTCCTTATATATTTCCCCTCATTTGGTCTGAAGAGGCTGGAGGAAGACTTTATTTTGGCCACTTTGCAGATAAAGAAACAGACTTCTAAAGGAGACTCCAGGATATGGAACTACTACACCAAAGGGCCGGGACTGGGAGCCTGTGTCTCTCACTCTCTGTGCTGCTTACTCTCCACACTGTCTCTCTTTAAGCCTACTCAGACTCCTTATGCTCAGACCGGGGAGGGCTTGCCCAATATACATGAAATAAGATGCCAGGTAGACTCTTCTAGAATCCAGACTGCCCTGGTCTTTATCCTCAGCATTTTACAGCTTTGCAATGGTCTATAATAATCAAGGTCTCAGCTGTAAATGTGGTCCACTTTGATGACAGTCCAAGACAGAACTGTGGCAAAGGTGTAGTCCTCTGCAGGGAGTTACCAGGAGACGGAGAAGCATTCCGATCTTGAGAACTAGAATCAAAAGGAGAAAGCTGAAATCTCAGCTTCCAGCCTCAGAGGGGTTGTTTCCCAGGAGTGATTGTCATAAAGGAACATACCCCAGCTAAACTAAACCAGCAGACAGACAGAGAGAGAATGAATATTCAGATTGCTTCCGTTGCTTGGTCTCTTCTGGCCATTTCCTCTTATAGGGTAACCCTAGTCAGAAGCTAGAGGGCCAGGGAACCCAAGGAAAGGCATGGAGGTCAAGGTCCACAGAACAATGCAGAGAGTTCTGGAAGATGAATCTAGAAAATACCAGCTCAACATCATGAGAAACTCCAGCACAAATGATGTTCATGTACGGCAGGCAGCAAATAAGTGAAGAATTAAATATATAGCCTTGCTCTAGAAATGGGCTGTTTTAAGGTTTTTGTTTGTTTGTTTGTTTTTGTTTTGTGATTGGGGTTAGACTATCTTTTACATATATATATATATATATGTACATATATACATATGTACATATTCTAGTTTGTTTTCTGTTGCTGTGATAACACCATGACCAAAAGCAGCTTGGAGAGGAAAGGGTTCTTCCAGCTTATAGTTATAGGTCATCATGAGGGAAAGTCAGGGCTGGGAGCTCAAGTCGGGAACTGGAGCAGAGAACATGGAGGAACACTGCTTACTGGCTTGCTTCCTCATACAAGCCAGGACCATCTGCTCATGAGGCGCGCGTCCCCCAGTGAGCCAAGCCTTCTCACATCAATCATTAATGAAGAAAATACTCTTACAGACTTGCCTATACTCTGATGGAAGCATTTTCTCAACTGAAGTTTCCCCCTTCCCAGCTGTCTCTAGTTTGTGTCAGGTTGACAAAAAAACTAACCAGGATTTTATGCATACATATATACACACACACACATATATACATACATGCATGCATACATATATAATGTGCATACATGTATGTATGTATATATTTTTTCAAGGCACACAATGGGATGATTCGATGCATATGCACATTGCAAAATGTTTACAATTAAATTAGCTAATGAATAGATACTTTACTTGTGTATATGCCTGTGTGTGTGCATGCATGTGTGTGTGTGTGACAGTGTATGTGTGTCTGTGTGCGTGTGCGCGCGCGCATGCGTGCATGTATGTTGGGTTTAGTGAGGCTGAAAAACTTTGGGAACTACTATTTTTTCTCTCTGAAATTCCTCCTCAGAATTTTGAGCGTTAAAGGAGGCCAGCCACATGGAGTTCTCCGGGAAGGTGTGCCCATAGTGAATCCTTATTGCTCCCTACCATGCCACCGTAGCCATCACGACAACAGCTGCTCCTGTGCTCTCCCAGGACTCCCTTCATCACACTTAAACTGAGGTATTATGAACAATGCCATCTGACTTAATTAAACAATGTAATTACTTCTCTGGGAGGAATTTGCATCTTACAGAAGTTTGATAATTCAAAGAGATTTGTAATTTGAAGACTATTAGGCACTACGATAAAGAGATAAACCAGACTTCCTGCGATTTGTGGTGGAGGAAATTTGTGATCAGGGAACAGATTGAGTCGGCTTTCTGCTCTGTCATCTCTGAATAGTGTCATCTGCTATTTAGGATTCCACATTCTTTCGGAAGTTCTGAGCTTTCCCATAACATATTCCATAATGGAGACAGCACATGGCCTGGGCATGGGTAGGGCAGGGCAGCTGTGGCCATTTATACGTAGGGGATCTTTGCAAGCCTGGCATTTGTAAACTAGGCACTGTTTGCATTGTGTTTATTTATTCAATCATGCAGCAGAAGATGCAGAGAAGATTCATTTGAAATGTATGCCTTCCGATTTCATGCTGGGAACAATGCAGGAAGTTCGGGTAACACAATTATAATAAAAGAGTAGCAAAACAACATTTTGTTTTAAATTGTAGAATTAGCAAGTAGAAGATGAGCTGGAAGCCGATCTTCTGAAAATCCTTTGAATAGAATTTTGATTTAGAGAATTTGACTTGACGGCTATATGGACTTAATTTTCAGAAGTAACCCTAGAGTATACATCAAGAACAAAAATAGTATAATGAACAACAGTTTCGAAGGCGGACTCACCAGCCATCTTGATAAAATGAGTATTGACGTGCACATGAACGACAACATGGTGTTTCCGATTCAGTACCATGTAATACTGTAAGGCTGCCCGTTACAAGAATGTAAAATTGCCAGTTATAAAAATTAGGATTAGTTAGAAATCGTTGAAATCCTTAAATTTTCCCTGCTTGAAAAATCCAGAAGACATCCAGCCTTTTCTCGAAGTTGATGGAAATTAGTGTCGGTGACAGAAAGGCAGTGGATGTAATTAGGAGTCCCCAGGCAGGGCCCATTAGTGTAGCTGCTTGATGAAACTTCAGCTGCTGAGAATTAACTATGTGTCCTCAGTTATTTTTTTCTAAAAAGAATTACAAAATGTCTACAACTGTCTTTTGTTAGTATTTTCTTTTCACAAACAAAAAAGAAATATTTAGAATCCTTTTGTCATGAGGAAAGAAATGGCCATTTGGGGACACATTTCTTTAAATGTCTGTATGTTGAGCTTGGCTAAGCGAAACAAGAGTGAGTGTTCCCTCTCCTAGGAGGGAGAGGCTTCCCTTGGTCTTGTGAAGTTGCCTAGTTCACATGTCGCATTTGTTAAATCTTTTAATTCTTTCTTTAACCATTTGTGTCTCTTTCAGATTTCTTCACAAAAAATAACTTCTCAGCTAGATTGAGCTATACTCAACCGACAGGTAGTCAGAGTTAGTGGGACATTTGTTTTCCAGTGGTTACACTGCCATCCATACTTGCTTCCTTTTTATGGTGCATCCTGAATCTCTCTGTCCCTTAATACTTTGTGGATAATTTTAGAGACTCAAGTTCAAGAGCCCAAAAGGCAGTATTTCAGAAGTGTTCTTAGCAAAGTGTGATAATTGAGCAAGTACTGCAGAACATGATATTTGCTCACACCCACAGTACTTAAATGCTTTCTAGGGCTCTTAACTTCACACACACACACACACACACACACACACACACACACACACACACACACAAAAGAAAAAGAGGCCATGATTTTGAGAGGGAGCAAGGGGGACATATGGGAAGGGTTGGGTGGAGGGAAGAGAAAAATGATGTAATTATATTTTAATTTAAAATAAAAAAGAAAACGGGAATTCAACTCAGCCTCACTATTTCTGCAAGGTGCTGAACGCGTTGCGAAACTCTGGGATAATTCAATTGGTGCAAAGAAAATATGAAATGTGAACTAAGTCAGGACTCAAATATTCAGTGAGAATCAGGAGAAGCAGTAGCAGCATCACCGCAAGCACAGTAACGGAGCTGGTCCGTGTTTGGTGGCTTTCTTGAGCTGTAGGAAGTACACCCAGAACTCGGCTCCTACAAGTTTCCTACTGCGGTGAATTCATTTGATTAGAGTGTTTGGAATTATATTCTCACCCCTAAATATCTCTGCATTTTGTGAATTCTCACAATTCGGAATTTGATATGAAAATATTAAAGACTAACACACAGACGACAAGACAGTTGTGTCTGCCTCCACTCTCTAGGGTATCACTTCCTGGCAAGTTTGTGTCTTTCTTTTCTCTATTTCATAGTCTTATTCTCTCCACACTTCTTATTCTTTACTCCTTCAACCACTTAAAAAAATTAAAGGGCTTAATTGAGGCATAAAGTATATGCCATGTAATTTGACTATGATAATTTTACTATTTCATGACTTTTAGTGAATAGATAAAATTGTTCAACCATCACGATCCAAGTTTAGAACACTTCCATCACTTCAAAAAGTTCCTTTGTTCGTTATGCATTATAGCTCCTATACTCTGCACAGGATGGGGCAACTCTTCCTCCACAGTTTTGCATGTTCATTTTGGGTAGATGGAATCCAATAATTCATAGTCATTCTTTTGTCCAGCTTCTCTTACACAGGATACCTTTTTGGAGACTCATGTAGAAACGTGAAGCAACAGTTTGTTTCCTGTTACTTGGTAGCATCCCACCATAGATCACTTCTGGTTTCCAGCCCCTCTAAACAGTTCTGTTAGGAATACTTGCTTGTAAGGCTTTATGCTTGCATGCTTTAATTTCTTTTGCATATGTACTTGTGAGTGGAAGTATTGGACTAACAGAAAGATTTTTTTTAACTTTTATTGATTCTTTGGGGATTTCACATCACACATTCCAATCCCACTTATCTCTCTGATCCCAAACTTATGCTCTCTGCCCTTGCCAACCTCCCCTAAAACAAAGCCAAATTTAAAAGAAAAACCAAACAAAGAAAAAAACAAAACAACATCAACAAAGTGTGTGTGTGTGTGTGTGTGTGTGTGTGTGTGTGAGAGAGAGAGAGAGAGAGAGAGAGAGAGAGAGAGAGAGAGAGAGAGAGAGAGAGAGAAGAATCTTATTGTGTAAGCTGTAGTGTGGCCCACTGAGTCACACAGTTTACCCTTTAGTCCATTCATCTTTACTTGTGAGAGTTCTTTGCTAGAGGCCATTGGTCTGGCTTGAGGCTCTGGCTTCTGCTACCCACTGGTAATGGGCTCTCACTGGGGGATCCTCTTGGCTACCCTGTTGTCCTGTGTCATGGAGATCCTGCCATTTTGGATCTGAAAGTTTGTAGCCTTCACATGCTCCAACAGTTCATAGATGGGGTGGATGTTGGGGGTGGGCCAACCCATAGCCCTGGTTCTGGGCCTGGGTGGTAGCTGGGCTGGTCAGCTCGCTAGCTTTCCCTCCTTGTCACTCCTGGGGTACGCTTTGCAGCATTGCCTTGACTAGCCCACCTAGCGCGTCCTGCAGCCAGGAGCGGAGCCGGTCCTGCTGTTGTCAGGGCCTTAGATCTGGGTGACCCACACTCACGCCACCAGGGCGAGGTGCGGAGTCCTCGCTCCAGATTGCTCTCGGGGGGGGGCACTGGAGGGAGAGTGGGGTCAGCTCTTCTGCTCTCATGCCCTCAGGGCTGGCTCACCTGCACCCCCAACAACAGAGTCAGTTCTAGTGTGCTGCCCAGATGGGGTACAGGGCCTGCTCTCCTGCGTGCCACAGCTGGTGAGGGCTAGGGTTACTTCCTTCATTTTTACCCTCTTATTTTCTTCCATAGTGTGTCTTTGTCCAGCGGGCTACCTGGTGCTTCAGATACATTCATTTCTATTAAATCTCATTGTTGATAAGTTCTTAGTAGGTAACTAATCAACGCATGGATTAAGACTAATTCCTATTAGCAATCCTTTTGGTTTCTTTGCCTGATTGTTTTCCCCCTATATCCTTGTTTCACTTATAGTAGACTAGAACCAGCAACTTTGGGGGCTAGGAAGGATATCTGTCTAGTAATCTCTTAAAGATGGTGGTTAACTTAAAGTGATAACCACTCCTGTAAGAATTTCCCTTCCAGGCACCTAGAGAGGAGAGGAAGTGGAGGATGTCCCACCTCACCCTTTGATTTTGAGACAGTGCGTTACACTGTAGCCTGGTTGGCCTGGAACTTGCTATGTAGGTCAAGATGGCCTCCAACTTTTATTGATCTTCATGCCTCTGCCTCCCCCGTGTTGCAATTACAGGCATGTGTCACTGCACCCACGTGGTAACCTGTATGTCCTTGGCTGTGAGCGATGTGTTAGCTTTGCCCCTGTTCTATGCTTCTCTTGCTTGTCCTCTCTGCCCGAGGCACATGCCTGTGAAGCTGGGCTTCTCTTGTCCATCAGTCCTCAAAAGACTTGGGATCTCTACCCAGATGTCCAGGAGACCCACATACCGAGCTTTAAAGAAACACCCTAAACCCAGTTCCATCATAGTACACTTAGACCAGAACCTTGGAAATATAGTACATCCTCAAAAGACACTTTCAAATTTTAGTGCTTGAGGTTGTAAAGAGGAAACAGGCCCAAATAACCCTGATAAAGATGAACATACCTTGAACGAAAACCATGCTTTGGAAGTGTCTGCAAGGTTGTAGATCTGAATTTGGACTCATACCAGGGTAAAAATTCTAGTGGGTTCTTGCTGAATGCTTGCAAGCCAGTTGCTCCCAGCTTGGTTCTCCTTGGCGATGATATGAGCTTATATTTGCAGCAACACACCCAGGTATACTGTATACATTAAAACGATACTCACAGCTATGAATTATTTATTTTCAGCAAATTTTATGAAGCATAGCTGGTCTCACGTCACTACAGATAGCTTGTCTACATTTTTATTTTGTGTTTCCTTTTTTTTTTGAATCAGAAGTTGGCTAAAAACATGGGTTCTGCCTAGGGACAAATTCTGTCCTTGTCACTGGTTCCAATGAGGGAATTTTGCTGTTATCTTGCTTTAGTGAACCTCAACATTCTCCTCTGCAAAATGGGCATAAAATAATCCTCATGGTCTGATGATAATTAAAGAACAGAATACTTATGAAGGTCTTGCCACTCTTATTAGGTACCGGACACTAAAAGGGCCTTGAGCGTAGAGTGAGGGCTTTAGAAGCCTGGTAGGTAAGTGTTCTATGATTGAAAAGGCAATGGTACCCTAATTGACCATTTAAGAAAAACAGCAGTGTTAAACACAGTGTGGTGTTACACCCTTAAAAACATGTAAAACCAGGACCGGGGAAGCTGAAGCAGGAGAATTTTGAGGTTCAGACTAGCCTGGGCTACATGGTCAGATCCTATCTGGAGAGAGAGAGAGAGAGAGAGAGAGAGAGAGAGAGAGAGAGAGAGAGAGAGAGATTAGCAACTTGGATACTATTAAACTAAATACTAGCGCATATATAGAAAACTTTCCCCCAAGGGTTGCATATTTTTAAACATAATAGTGTATGCATGTATGGATACTTCAAAGAATAAAATATACCCTCAAAAACCTTCTGTTATGGATATTGTCAAGTAACTCGTAACATAAGTATAATGTGTATATTACCCATCTTCAACAACTATCATTATTTGGTCATGACAAACACTAGGAAGTATCACGTAACAGATGGGCAAAGGAATGCCAATAAAACCATTGGGTACATTCTCATTAATGAGATACATTCTCATTAATAAAACGTCACCCAAATGATACAAAAGTGTGCGAGGTGCCAAAGAGTCCCCATGTCTCCGGTCACTTATTAACAGTCGCTTTGGTATAGATGCCGTGTCGGTTGGGGCTTATAAAGTCACACAGAGTTGTAATTTAATGAGTGTGTGATAAAAATTCTGGTCATATCCTCAGTGGGGATGGTTCTGACATATCAGTCACTTAGACAACCTGATCTTTTCAGGGTAAAGAGCCCTTTAGCTGCCATTGTGTTTTAGATCATTGTACTTCACTTGTTTCTTGATGGGCATGGCTTACAAATTTTACAAGTTTCTGTAGCTGATTTCATGGCCATAGAGGGAAATGCCTCCAAAAGTATTGTGAGATAGTTGTATTCTAATGATGCTTTGGGGGAGGATTACAAAAGTGGCAGGAAGAAAAGCTCATTATCGCCTGGCTACGGTCAAGGACACCATCTTTCTGGATGAAAGGTGACTTCACTGTTCACATTTAGCACACATTCTAAGCAGTACATTGAAGGTTAGGGTTTGAATTTTTTTCCCAAATTAGCTACATAGACATTTATGTGTGTGAGAGAAAAATGGAAATTTAGGTCAGATTTAATCTTTAGTTCATTTTTCAAATTGTGCTTTCAGAAGAAAAGTCTACACAACCAATTAGCTTTCCAGAAAGTTCTTTCCATTGTCCCCACTGCCACTGAATGCCATACTTGGTTATCTTGAGTTTTAGGTACATGGTGACATTTATTTTAGATTTTGCAAAAATCTCAAAACCTCTAATACTTGCTGTCAAAAAGCAAAATGTTTCTTTAATGGATCCAAATCATATTCTACCAAGTCATTTTAATGCTACCCAATTAGACTGTAATTGAAACTTTTCAGAATATTTGATGAGACTGCGCTTGCAACACCCACAGCATTTTCAGTGAGGATTAAGGACATATCTTAAAGAAGCATTGTTAAGGATATTATACAAATTAAATTCAAGTCCCATATATACAATATATTCTAAAGTATTACTGACTGGATTAGCTCAACAATTGGGCCACACAGGATGTTTCACGAAGTTTAGACGCTAGAACAACATCTTAAGGCAAGAGTAATTTGATTTTTTTCCCTAAATGTGTTGCCATAGATTTTCCTAAATGTTTTACAAACAGTTATTAAAAGCACATTGAGAATCTGAATTCCCTTTGGGCAAAACGTTTTAGTACTTAACTTTCATTTAATTCAAAATTACATATGGTTAGAGTTGCAGAAAAACATTAGAAAACCATGACCAGCTATCACAACACCACATGTTCAATGAATGCAGGGCAGACTCACTCATGGGCACCCCAAGGTGCCTAATAATAAAAATTAAAAAAAGAAAAAACAAACCCTAATCGGGCATTGCTATTTTTTACACCAGGAAGAAGGGACAATTGAATTTTATTGGTTCTGAATAAGCCGAAGGCTTCCCTGAGATGCTGACAAGGAAGTGTTCAGAGATTGGCATATTTGGAGCGGGGCCAGCTGCCAGACAGAGAACAAGAGGACTGAGCTAAGGGATTCTTAAATGTTAGGGAATGTGAAGATGTATCTGGAGAAAACATTGATTAAGGGAGTGGGTCTAAGACCCACATCATCATGACAAGGGAAGGTCTTTGTGTAAATTGCAGGCATTTAGACTTACCTGAACTGGGGCTCTAACAATTAAATTTTGTAATTTGAAGGATATGCAAATAGGCAATAGACTAACTATTGATGTATTTGGAACTCATTGACGAGGGAGGTTATGAAATGAACCAGCTGGTAGATGAAAAGAACTGCAAAATTATGTTTTATTTCTGTTTAATGTTACCATTTTAATTGTGCCTCTAGGTAACAGACTTAAAAATGGAAAGTCTGTCTTTTGTATGGAAGGTAGAATTACCCTTTTAAAAAAATTAAATTGTAAGAGTTGAAAAATACCTTCAAGAGAATAAATTACTAAAAAAGAATACAGACAGGATTTGGCAATGCAAAATTATGCTATTTCAGTGCCCAAAACTATTTGTATAAAAATGCAAATTAAAGTTAGCTTGTGTTTCACTTGGCTTAAAGCAAAGGCAGGTTTTAACATTTTCTTTGGGGTCCAAATTCATTAAAAAAAAACCCTCTTTGATCTATATTAAAATTAGTCAACTTCCTCTAAATCTGCCCATCTTCCCTGTAATTATCACTTTTCTAGAAGATTAAAAGTTCCTATGGGTCTACCTGGATTGGCACAATCACTAAGCATAATGTATTCCTAATTCATATGGTATTGCCAGCATTCTAGACTTGTCTACACGTGCCTTACTTCCAAGATTTGCTCCTTGTGTCTATCTTCAGTGGGTGTATAATTAATGTGCCACTGATTTTATTTGTACACATGGTTTTCCATTCCTTCTGAATTAAAAACATTAAATTGAACTAAGAAAGGAAAAAAAGACAACATTTCATTAGCACAATTGATTCTTTTAGAGAGGTCAAGGAAGTGGAAAAAATTTGGAATCAAATATTTTGATTTCTCTCTACAAAAGAATGCAAAGGACCATGGAGTTTCAACCTGTCAACTGGGGTGACAACTTTAAAGTCATTATATTGGGGAAATACACTGTTATTAAATATTTCAAGTAGTTAGGTGCATGCAAGCTGTAAGTTTGCCTGCCTTTTTTATGGATTGATGTAAGAGGAAGCTAAAACGTATGGCAATTGGTGAGGGTCCCAGACCAATAACAAGGTGAGTTGTCACTACAGAGCAAGAACAAACAGCCAAAAACATTGGGTATTCTCTGTTAGCACAAATAAATAGATAATATACACGTTATGCCTGCTTCCTGCCTTTGATAAGTATATGTGTCAAATACAGACATGTGCAAGCTGGAAAACCACTTAAGAGATGACTCCCGTGGAAAAGGAGGAAGATGAGACCTGCTTGCCCATCCAATGGCCTTTCCAGGAGTTCCCTAGGGGTTGGTTTCACTGCCAGCTTTGTGTGGGTGCTCTTCACCCTGTCTTTCCACTTCACCGTCTCCCTGTATCTTCTGAGTCTCTTCCACAGATGCTGGCCTTCTTCCTTCTAAAGTCTCTCTGCTCCACCTTCCTTCTTCAGCGCCAGCCCCGTGTCCTTGCTTGCTGTTCTTAGCCTTTCATGGACTCTTGCTGCTGCTCCCTCTCTGACCTCATGCTTCCTACTCCACCTCCTCTGCTCACCACTTAGCCCGCAAAGCACTTTCTCATCAAAGGGTCTCTTTGGGTCAGTGCTTTGTTTAGAAGTCTTCAGTAGCTACTGCCATTTTCTAAATGACCTCAGCATGGCCCATCAAACACCTTCCACCCTGATTCTTACCACACACTCCCCATCACAGCAGCAGTTTTGTTCTGGTGACATTAACTACCTGGGATCCTCCCCTCTTGGCTTTGATGTGTGTTAGCTCTTCTCTCTGTCTTGTCCTTTCTACCTCTTCTCAAGCATAGCTTCCTATACTCTTCAAAACCATTTTTTTTTTCTCCTGAAATACTCAGCTGGTCTCATTGCCTCTCCCCAAAGTTCAAGCCTTTATTTCTACTTTCATGTGCCCGTTGGCCCTCTGTTGTCAAGAATGATGTCACGTTGGAATTGTTTGAGGTAAGTTGATTAATGTTGGGGAGAGGGTACCCTTCCCTGTGGGGATTGGCAACCCACAATGCACTTGGATACTGATGCCCAGTAGTTCTCTATGGCATGAATGAATATGTGAATAAGGTGCATGGATGGAACCAGATGAAACAGAAGGGCTGGAAATGCCACACATCATTGAGAATTCACTGACCTGGTGATTTTCTGTATTTAGAATTCAGATTTTGACCTTCACTCTCACTAAAGAAAATCCAGCAGGTCTTAAAAGCAGTTTTTTTCCAAGGGAGATTTAATGGTTTAGATTTTGGAGAGTCCACAAAGGGATAAAAACCATGGGCAATATTTTCCACCACAGAAATGCCTCCAAATTGAAACACACACACACACACACACACACACACACACACACACACACACACACACATGCAATCACTCACTATATTCACCAAACTAACCCTTTCCTGTAGACAAAATAAAATGATGAGGAAAAGGCAGAGGACACTGTTTACAGATGTTTTAAACATCTAGGGCTGCACATCAAGGCTGATGCTGGAACCTTCTGGGTTTGGCACGTCAGGTGACTTCAGAAGGCAACTCCGGACTCTATAAGGACTGGAGGCTAGAAAGTGAGCCGGGCTGGATCCAAGAAAGATGGGACAGATACCAGTCAAAGTGGAATCAGATGGCAGCAAAGGCACAACAAGGTTGCTGGGGAATCCAAACAATCTGCAGCTCCAAAGTTCTCAAGACTCAAGAGCCTTGAACAGGAGGCCTTGAGGGTGCAGAGACTGAGTGGGGCCTTTTGATTGCTGTGTATTATATTTTCCAGTCTGACACGTGTGGGCCTAAAGGAGCCGCTAGAATGTCTTCTTTTAATCCATGTGACATTAACTATCACTTTGTAAGTCTTTAAGTTTAGAAGTGGGTGTTTACAAGCTTTCTAGGCCCTCTGTGCTTTTATTTAGGGTAAGAATTCATTATATGTAAATGCTACAATGAGATTTTCGTGATTTTTACCAGAGTTTCTTTCTTTCTTTCCTTCTTCTTCTTCTTCTTCTTCTTCTTCTTCTTCTTCTTCTTCTTCTTCTTCTTCTTCTTCTTCTTCTTCTTCTTCTTCTTCTTTTTTATAAAAGGGATCTTATATTTAGAAAGTGGTAGCAAAAGCATACCAAATAATACACATTGGTCACAGGACATAAAAAAAATAAAGTTGTTACTGACCAAGAACTCCACTGTTGACTAGCATTCATAGTACTGGATGTTAGGTAGTTTACTAAGGGAAAAAAGTCACCAGTAGTTTTACCTGGCTATGAACCCCATGGACTGCAATGACTGTGCCCATGGGTGCAAATGTGGCATGAATTTTATGGGGATAACCAGATGGCTTCTGACTGGATTTGAGGTCCACTCCCTGGAAGGAAGCACATACCTGGTACTATGAAGATGGCTAAGGACCCGTGGCAGGGTGCTCATAGCCCCCAGGGGTGAACTTACTACTATTATTAGCAAAGTAGACACAGTATCGAACTGCAGTCTAAACTTGTGTCTCTCTATTCACTTATTAGTGCAGCTCTCAGACTTCAACAGAGAAATTTCCATGCGTAGCTGGCTGTGATTAATGCAGAGATGCACAACTGGTTAAAATGCAGACTGTCAGTGGAGTGCTCAGCCACAAAGGGACTTACATCTATATCAACCTCAACCCCTTCCTGTTCCTACACCATATCAAGGCTCAGGGACCATTGTGGAAGAGGAGAATAAAAGGTACACACACACACACACACACACACACACACACACACACACACACACACTATACCAAGGCTAAGGGACCATTGTGGAAGAGACAACAAAAGCTTGTAACAAGAAGAGGTTGGGGCCTAGAAGGAAACAATATTTTCTGGACATGATAGGAACACTGCCCTTAGGAATGCAGAGCAGCTGTGGTTACTTGCATAAGACCTGTACAGGATCGAGCCAGTCAACGTCCTTGCATGGAAGGGGTTCAAGACCTCTCATCCTAACTAAGGAGCTGTGGACAGCTGATAGTCTTTAGGGGAGGGACAGTCAGTGGGTTTTTTGTTTGTTTGTTTAAGGTTGTGGCCCCTGAAAGATCGACCATACTTTATGGATGGCCCCACACCCAAGAGTGTGTGGGTAACAAAGATTGGACTCAATCTGTTATTAAAAACACACAAAAGAGGACATGAAGTTGAGAGAGTAGAGAGGTGGGAGAGGATCTAGGAGGAGCTGTGGGGAAGAGTCGGGGTTGAATATGATCAAAATACAATGTACAAAATTCTCAAAGGTTAATAAATATATATTATATTAAAATTGTATTAGTGCCCTATGAAACACTGGTCAAATTATATAACCACATCTATTGACTAATTAAATGTCCAGGTTCTTGGGATAACCAACTGGTTTCTAGTTGGTTTTGAGGCCTGCTCAAGAAGCACATGCCTGGTACTTAGATTTTTGAGTTAAATCAAATGAACTGCTTAGATTGAATTCAATCAAATGAATCAAAATACTTACCTTCAAGGGAAGTTTGTAGTTAAATAGAAACTATGTATCAATTATTATAGGACATTGTGGTAGATGACATTAAAAATATTTGTAAGAGCTATAGGACTCACTAAACATCTCTCTCTCTCTGTCTCTCTCTCTCTCTCTCTCTCTCTCTCTCTCTCTGTGTGAGAGAGAGAAAGATGGTATATTGTTATTTCTTTGAAACTGTGATTTTCAGAGAGCGTTACCATATAGGCCAGGCTAGCCCAGAACTCAGGTTCCTCTTGCCTCAGTCTTCCAAGTTCATGGGATTACAGGTATCTGTTTACTATGTCCAGCTTGAAATTGCCAATTAAAAAGTGCTTTGCTAATGAACTCTTTTTTACATATTTCTGCAGAACCCACTCTCTCTTTCAAACTTCAGCAACAAAGTTTACCTATTTCACTAAATATGCAAAGTTCTTCACTGATCATCCAATTCCAGCTGAATGAAAACTCATGTTTTGTGATCAGAACCTGTGAGCCAACAACAGGCCAGGCATTCTACCAATGACCCATTAGCAGAGCCAGGGCACCATTTCTTGATTCTGAGCCAAGCGTTCCAGTGGGTAAGTGTGCTTCCTCTAGGGTAGAGTTGGTCTGTCTGCCCTTTCCTTATGTATGTAAGGCAGATGAAGAGATCCTATCTCACTGATAGTTTGTGTCCAAGTTAGAAGCATCCTTGGTGGAAGACAGCACTCTCTGTATAGGAAAGAGACACTTGTCTTGGCCTGGGGAACTCATGCCAACTATGATTGACAGCCACTAAGAGAAAGAAGTGTTTTACTACTGATCCTATGACCCAGATGAATGGTATAAATTTAATTCCTGGGCTGCTTATCCTTATCCAGGCTTCTGTGTCTGTTTATAATGTTATGCCTTATTGCAAAGAGAATTTATGACATGGGGTAATGGTTTTAGAATTTCTTCCAGGTTCAGCTCTCTCAACTTCTCTCACTGTCTTTTTTGAAGTCATCTTCACCAGCAGCCACTCCCTAAGGAATTCTTTCCTTAGAAAACTGAACCTAGAAAACCCAAGGCTGCTGTTCCTGTCTTTTCTCAGACCAGGGTGTTTGCAGACTGTGCTTTGAAGTTTTGCCGGTAACTTTAGTCCATTTCAGCCATGGGCCTCTCTGGATGTAAAGTCAACAGGTGACAGTGATGTTGGGTTCCTCATGTAATAGGCATGTTGCTTTGTTTTTCTTCCTCTTTGTTTGCAGAGTCTATTAGGCAACAGTTTTGCTGGCTTTGCAGAGTGCTGGGTGTTTTGGCTTTTCCATCTCAACCAGGCAGGGCAAAGAAAATGTTAGTTAAAAGAATGGAAAAATTTGATTATGGATATCAGTGTGGTCTAAGAGATTAGAGTATTCTGGGATGGAAACCAGAAGACTGATCTCAAAACACGAACCTTCAGCAATAATAACTGTGAGATATTTATGGTTAGCTCATCAATTAATTTTTTATAGTCATATTGTTATTTTTTTAATAAAAATGGGTTATTAACCTTGTGATATATATATAAGAGCCATCTCTCCAGCCTCCAATAATACATTTAGAAAAAAGTTACTGTAGATAAAAAAATATTCATGAGTGATATTATGGGTGAAGCCTATGTGTGGAGAACTCTGTCGTGTATTTTTATTATTCCTGGTCCTCTCTTATCCTGTGGCAGCCATGCTGGTTCTGGCGAGAACTCTGAGTTTCCTTCTCCCACAGATGAATTCCAGTCCCTTGTCATAGCGATTGGTTCAGGTGTGGACACATGATCTCAGCTGCCCTATCAGAATGAAACTCAGGAAGCGACTTCCTTATTCCTTTTGACAATTGTGTATATTGTTTTGGAGGGAGTCAGCCTTTTTTTTTTTAAAAAAAAAAACAAAAACAAAAACAAAACTTGCCATTTGTAAAGCTGTCTGTTGTCAGGGTGAAGTAAACACATCAAGTTTAGAACCTAGAGGAGGGCACAGAAAGGGAGTTAGAGCACACTTTATGTCCTGGGTTTGGAGATTTGAGATGTTTGAGCCAGAAGCTAAGTTCACTTTATTGCTTTGGTTTGCTAATTGCAGCCACAGGCATCCTCCTAGGGTAGATGTGGCAAAGTGAGCAGGCAGGACACAGCATGAATGTTGTGATGCAGCTTGCAGGGACAAGTCTGAGCTTCCTAACTTCCAGTGATATGTGCATTACTGATGGGAACGATGACCTAATAGCTCCCCCTCATTGTGAGCAGCATTCTCTGTGTGTGCGGCCGTCACTAGCATTTTACGGATTACCCCTTTTAATCCTCACAGCAACTTCATGACACAGGGAGTCAGAAAAGATGCCTTCTGTCTAATGGATGATGACTTTGTATACATCATCAGACAGGTATACCAGATAGCTTATCTGCTGAGGAGCACTGTGGGAACAAAAATGGGATAACATTGTCTAAATACCTCTGCAAAGCACAAGTCTAAATTAACTTTTAAAAGATTGATCTCTGGGACTGGAGAGATGGCTCAGAATGTAGAGTCCTGTGAAAGCGTAAGAGCCTGAGTTCAACAGACAGAATCCACTTAAAGTGGCCATGGATGAGAGATGGAAATAGACTCAAGAAGCTTGCAGGTCATTTAACCTGGCATAAACAGTAAAGAAGAAACAGACCCTAACCTAACTCAAATTCCTTGGAAAGCAAGGAATGACACTCGAGGTTGTTCTCTGACCTTCTGGTCTCCACATGTGTGCTGTGTCTTGAGCACTCCACTGCTCATACCTGTGAGTGCTAATCCAGACACATACATACACACATTGTTTAGAAAACGATATGCTAGTTTGGGGTCCTGCTGGAGCTGGGGTTTGGGGTGATGTCCATGGCCCCTGTTAGCATAGGGGGCCACTGGAACCATGCTCTACTGAGTCAGCTCTGCTCTTCGCTGGCCCTGGGGATTGCTGGCCCTGCCCCTCACTGGTTATAGCAACAAGAGAGCTGGCCCCACTCCTCGGGGGAGATCTCTGACTTTGAAAAGATGGTCCCACCCCTCACTACAGGCGTGCACCTGACCTGGGCAGCACACTAGAGCCGGTCCTGGTGTCTGGATTGCAGGCAAGCCAGCCCTGAGGGCATGAGAGCAATAGAGCTGACCCCACTCCCGTCATCTGCCATGTGGTGGCATGGGTGAGAGAAAGATGCCCTTCCCCCTCAAACATTACCACCTGAGGGAGGTGAGAGAGCTGGCCCCGGGGTCACAGAGTGAGGGAACAAGCCCCGCCCCTCACCAGCTGCAGCACACAAGAGAGCAGGCCCTGCTCCCCATCTGGGCAGCACACTAGAGTTGACCCTGTTGTTGGGGGTGCAAGTGAGCCAGCCCTAAGGGCATGAGAGCAGAAGAGCTGACCCTACTCCCCCTCCTACGTCCTCTACAACAAACTGGAGAAGGGCTGTGTAGAGCTGGCCCCGGTAGCATGAGTGTGGGTGCCCCAGATCTGAGGACCTGACAGCAGGAGGGCCGGCTCCGCTCCTTGTTGTAGGTTGTATTGGGTGGCTTGGCCCACGTGCTGGGGAGCTCGCCTGGGTAGTGATGATGAGGGAAAGCTGGTGGACTGACCTACCCAGGTATCACCCAGGCCCAGAACCAGGCCTATGAGTTGACCCACCCCAACATCCACCCCATCTATGAACTGTTGGAGCATGTGAAGGCCACAAACCTACAGATCCAAAACAGCAGGATCTGGCGACAACAGGGTAGCCAAGAGGAGCCCCAGTGAGAGCCCATTACCAGTGATGTGGCAGAAGCCAGAGCCTCAAGCCAGACCAATGACTTGTGGCAAGGAACACTTGCAAGTAAAGATGAATGGACTAAAGGGTAAACGGTGTGACTCAGTGGGCCACACTACAGCTTACACGGTGAGATTCTTCTCTCTTTTGTTTTTGTTTCTGTTTTGTTTCTTGGCTTTGGTTGGATTTTTGGTTTTTCTTTTAAATTTAGTTTTGTTTTGGGAGGGAGGTTGCCAGGGCAGAGAGGATGGGGAGATGAGTAGGAACAGAGTACATGATGTGAAAACTCACTAAGAATCAATAAAATTGAAGAAAAAGGGAAAATGATGTGCTTAGTAATCTGGATGCTGTGATGACATTATGTCCATATGTGTCCATACTCATTAAGATATGCCCATTATATATTAATAATTTATTATATAATTTTATTTATTAATTATACTTTGCTACAACTAATAATATTTCCTATTGGCCACATACCTCTAGATATAAAGTAACTAACCTCACAGATCTACATGAAATATTTAATTTAATTTGTGTGTGTGTGCATGTGCATGCATGTGTGTGTGTGTTTGTGTGAAGCCCTCTTCTCTTTGTTCACTTGCAATCTGTTCGTGTTTCACACCTTCTCTGGCAGCTTTTCTCACTATTGCTAGTTAATGTTCTATCTTTTCACGGATTTCCTCAAGCGTTTTCTGGGTTCCCCACTTGTTAGCCCTCATTACATGTGTCTTAGTTTGCTTTTCTGTTGCTGTGATCAACAATGACCAAAGGCAGCTTGTGGAGGAAAATGTTTAGCTACAGCTGACAGTCAGTCATTGAGGGAAGCAAGGACAGGAGCTCAAAGCAGGAATCTGGAGGAGTGCTATTATTGACTTATTCTTCATTGTTTGCTCACCCTGGTAACTTACAACCCAGGACCACTTGCCCAGGGGTATCATTGCCCACAGTGGGCTGAGCCTTCCCACATCAATCATTGATCAAGAAAATGCTTGTCTTGGGTTTCTGTTGCTGTGAAGAGACGCCATGGCCACAGCAACTCTTATAAAGAAAACATTTAATTGGCAAGTGGGGAGGTAGTTTACAGCTCACAGGTTCAATTCATCGTGGTGGGGAACACATGGCTGCATGCAAGGAGGCGTGGTGCTGGAGAAATAGTCAGCTGTCCTACGTCTTGCAGGTAACAGGATGTGACTGTCACACCAAGTGAAACTTGAGAAAAAGACCTCAAAGTCTGGCCACACAGTGACACACTTCCAATAGAAAGTGTGGCCCAGATTAAAGGTGTGCCCTCCAACCTCAAGGTCTGGATTAAAGGCACATCTCATCCAACTTCCTACTCCAACAAGGCCACACCTCCTAATAGCGCCACTCCCTATGAGTTTATGGGGCCAAATATATTCAGATTACCACAATGTCTCAAAGACATGCCCACAGGTTAGTCTGATGGAGGCAATCAATTCCTCAGCTGAGGTTCTCTCTCCCTAGATGACTCTGGTTTGCACAAAGTTAACATAAACTAGCCAGCACAATAGCCATCCAACAGGTCTCTTAATGTTTGATGTTCTATTTTGTTCTACACGATTGTAAATTCTTACAGGGCATAATCTTGCAGTCTAGCTTCTATCTTATCCCTTGCTGGGATCCAGGATAAAACACAGATAACCGAGAAAAATCTTTTTTGCTTTTTTATCTTAATTTACCTAAGTCAAAGTTTCCTTTGAAAAGATATCAAAGTCCCCAAAACATGAAAACCATTGTTTATTTTATTGAATTTGTTTGCCTAGTTGCTCCACGCTTCACTTCTACCTTCTGTTCCACCCTTTTGTCTCTCCTTTAGACAGCACAAGCGAACAAACAAAAAGCGAAAAGAAGCAACAGCAACCACAGCAAGAAAAGAACTCCCTACACAGATTAGAAATAGCCTGTAAGTCATGGTGAGTACAGAATGTTTGTCAGCAAGTGCAGAGGGAGATGCCCTCAGCTGACCTTTGTTCAAATATCAAGAATTGGTGCAAAGTGCAGACATGTAGCCATGAAAAGAAAGGAGAGGAATGTGCCGGAATGCAGTAGACAGAGACATTTTTTCCCCCTAGTGTATCTCTGGCTGGGGCTTGAAGCTCTGATCCTGAGCTCATGAATTAAAGGATGCTGTGAGTTTCTTAGAATCTGGAAGAAGTACAGTAGAGACTCAATCTGATGGGCACTGGCTCTTCTTTCTTTGCTTTCTTAAATGTCATCAATAATTTATTTCAACTTGGTAGTTATTCTGTATCTGTTCATAGAAAACTAGTACATGATCCATAGATAGTCACATTAATACATTTTTTGAGGGGCTGTCATGTATTTCTGGCTGGCCTTAAATTTACTGCGCAGTTGGAAATGACCTTGAACTTCCCATCCTCCTGCCTCACCCTCAATTTATCCAGCACAGAGGGCTGAACCCAGAGCTTTGTGCATGCTAACTTTCAAAAGCTCTCATCAACCGAGCTACATCTCTAGCTTACATCAAGTTTAGAATTTAAAAAAAAATGTAAAATTTCCATAGCTGTCGCGAAGTTGTACAGAGTTGTAGAGCTAAATTGCCTAACATGTACAAGGCTATGTGCTCAATCCCCAGCACAGCCACAAAGCAAAAAACAAAAGAAAAAGTCTTCTCATTTCTTTCTGTAAGAGTTTTGCTCTTGGTTTTTAGGAAGCTTCTTGACATCGGGATTCAGGGTACCTTAAAACACAGCGTGGTAGGATCTGTGGCAGTGCGGTGGAGGTGGAAAGCAGGGCTTTGAGTATTCTATCAAAGAAGACAAAGATGACTTAAATATAGTTGATAATAATGTGCCTCATGTATGTGTAGTCAGCTTTATCATTTACAAAACCCTTTCAATTTTTAAACTTTTTTGGCAGTGAGTCAAACAGTGAAGAATCATGATGAATTATCAATATGTTGAAGAGAGGACACTCCGATCCTGACTGGAAAGAATGTGGGTGATGTAATCAGTTGGACCCCGTAGAGCAAATGCCATTTTCCCATTACGGCATAGGCATATTTCTTAATTGCTGGGATTGAGAACAATAACTCCTAACCTGCGTCTGGTGTGGTGAGATGTTTGCTGAGGAGGCCCGCTGCATGGCAATGTGGGTCCAAGAGCCTCCTTCATGTCACCATTACCAGCTGTCTGATTAGTATGAGAAGATATGTGTGTGTTTCTGTCTATTTAGCTGTCTGTTGATCTACCTGTAACATTTGCGCATATGGTATCAAATTCAGGGTAATGACATGCTAGGCACACACTCCACCACTGAGCTACAGACAAAGTCTAAAGATATGTTTTACATTAGGAAATAAGTGACTCAGATTGTATTTGGGGTCCTTGAATGATGAGGTGACAGACAAGCTTGATTCTCCATTTTCGAATTTTATTCTGGGCTCAGATGCAAGCAGAACCCACTAAGAAAGCCATCATACTGACCGCTACTTTTCTTTTCTTTTTTTTCAATACTTATTTATTTATTTTGTATACAGTGTTCTGTCTGTATGCATGCCTGTAGGCCAGAAGAGGGCACCAGATTTCATTACAGATGGTTGTGAGCCACCATGTGGTTGCTGGGAATTGAACTCAGGACCTCTGGAAGAAGAATCAATGTTCTTAACCTCTGAGCCATTTCTCCAGCCCTGTTTTTACATTTTTAATGCTGTCATCATACATACTTGAGAGAGTAGATTGTTACGAAGATGACTGTCAGTGAATCAAACATTACTGTGTCTATACTTTTCTCCTTTTATTTATATATTTTAAATTATTTTATTTTTGAGATTATAACATAATTACATTATTTTCATCTTCCTTTTCCTCCTTCTATTCTTTCCTATGAATTCAACTACACTTTTTTTTTATTGTGAAGTAGACTCCATTTCTCTAGTCCTTTCAATTTGGACTAGTTTGAGGACTTTCTTTGATCCCCAGAATATGGCAGAGGTAATTATTGGATTCCAGAGGTAAGTTACCAAGGCCTTGTGGTACCTACTCTTACCATCTTGTTCTCTAAGGTCACTGTGTATAAATTCACATTTGAAAAGCCCATCGTAGCCTATTAGAGTTGGGAAACAGGTTCAGAATAGACTGGAGTCCCTGCTAAAACCTCACACCCATTAGAGTTGGGAAACAGGTTCAGAATAGACTGGAGTCCCTGCTAAAACCTCACACCATCTCTCTCTCTCTCTCTCTCTCTCTCTCTCTCTCTCTCTCTCTCTCTCACACACACACACACACACACACACACAGACACACACACACACACACACACACACACACACAGCCATCTTGGACCCTCAAGTAAGCTAGCAGAAATGATGGCAGCCTCATGAACAGTCCCAGACCAGAAGAACAGCATGGAATGTTGACTCTCAGAATTACGAAGAGCAACAACCAATCACTGTGATGACCAGCCACCGTATTTTGCTGTGGCTTCGTTGGCAAGGAGAAATAGCTAAAACAGGGCTGGTAATTTTCATATTACGTAAATGGTGGAGCAGTTAGTAGTAGTTTTTGGAGAAACTTGCTGAGGTGTGCCAGTCTGAATGGTGAAGGATTGGCTCAATGCCACACAGTTAAAACGTGATGGAGCTGGCACTGGAGTCTAGAGCCCGACACTTCTAGAACAAGCTTTAGTGCCTCTTAATTTATCCGATTAAAAAAAATCATGACGGTTTATTTGAAAGCTGACTTCATGTGCAGGTAATGGGTTTGGAAGGTGCCCTGGAGATCTCAAAAGTGGGACCCCAAAGGCAGCCACCTCTCTCTCCCTCCCTCTCTCTCTCTCTCTCTCTTCCTATACAGTTTGGTTTACAAGTCTTCTTCTGCAGAATGAGCGATTTCCCAGTAAGGTATAATTACTGAGAAGTTACCTCTTCCATTTAGAGTTTCTCAAAGTAGCAAAAATAAATTTCATTTTGAAAGATCAATAGAAACCAAGTTAATCACTTCAAAATGCTGTGGAATATTTCTGGGCTAGTGATAGTCTTACAGTTCTACGGGGATCGCCTGCAGGCTCACTGCAAAAGCAATGTGAAAACAAACTCACACAGCCTTGCTGGCCTTCTCCAGAGGCAGCCTCTTTGACTCCTCACTCCTGAGTCGTCCTAGCTATCATCACACCGAGGGCTTTTGCCGGCTTGTGTTTAAGCATCCTCTGCCATTAAATTGTGTACACTTCCTCTGTTATTAGAAAGACAGGCCATCATTTTCATTTAACATAAACCACAAAGCAATTGGCCAAAGAAGGAGAAAGATGCTCCCAGAGCATCTCATACCTAAGTGGGAGAGAGAAAAGCCCCCAATGTTTGTACTCGGCCTCACCTCTGGTCAGTTTGCTTGGTACCATGTGGATAGTCCCTTCTGGAACGGAAGTTAGACACGGTCGTTAGAACTGTTGGCTATTATTGTAAGCATCTGTTTGCATTCCAGAAGACTTATTTGAAGTGAATGAACAGGCAGGCACTTGTTTGAACTATGAAGTGGCACAAGATCAATACAACAGCAGAAATAGTGAAAATTTTACAAGCCTTTTTTTTTTTAATGAAAGGTGGGCACTAGCATTATTGGTTTTCAGAACTGTTCTCAATAATTTTGCATGCTTAAGTACTTTTATATTTCCCATGCTTACCAAAGTTGTGTGAAGATCTGCCCCTGACAACTCAGAATGACTTTTATTTAAACACAGTCTAGCTGTTGCATATCAGGTAATGACACAGTGACCATAATGTGCTTGTCTGGTCTTCCAAAGAAGCCTCTTAAAAAATTCCATCCTTCTACTCAATTATGCAAATGATAAATACAGATGTTAGCTCCCTTGTCCTGTCTATTATTAGGTGATTGTGGAAAATACGAAGATTTTCAGAAAATGCCCATCGTCCATTTGTTTCTAATTTCCTTCTGTTGATGTCACTGTGAATTTCGGTGTCATATTCCTGCACGTCGCTGCCCCTAATCTGACAGTGTCAGAGGATCTATCTTCATTTTCCCACTCGTTTCATAATCTAATCCGCAGCTCTAACATGCAATTAGTGCCCCCTTCGCCCTCCGCATACCAAACAGGCTGGCTGCTACAGCTTTTCCTGTGCGATCCGTTTAGCCAGGCCGCCAGTAATGAATATGTACATTTAGAAGACCTCGGCGCTGAGGGTCACAGGCAATCAACCTTGAATTCAATTATGCAAGTCAAGGTTAATGACTCGCCGCCCGTGGTCAGAGGCATTCAGAATCCAGCCGATTAAATCAGCCTGTCAGAGCTGACAAGGTAGAAAGGCCGGGATTGTGTGAGAAACAGGGATTCGTGCAAAGATAAAATGGTGTCAGTCCTCAACGAAAATTACATGGAGTTCTCTGTGGCAAATCAGATTGTAAATCTCTTGTGGACCCGCAATATGATTAGTCTACATAAAGATGTTTCTAGATTGTAATATGGAGCCACTAATAAGACCTCCTGAACTCCTCCCTCACTGGGTAACTACGCTGCTTTTAATCTCATCATTTTCATGTTCTGATTGTACTGCATAAAAATGAAATTATTATTTCCCACTTATATTCACCTAGTATGCACTGTATAATTTTTTAAACATTGCCTGAAGTTGAATTGGTAGAAAAAAAAAGTTAAAAATCTCCAGTAATTTTATACTATGTTTCCCCTGTGTTTACTTTTAAGCTCCTCTTTGATATTAGTGTACTGCCGCTAGTTGGAAGGAAAAATATCAGATATAGGTTAAAATTATTCAATCATAAAGCAGGTGTCTTTAGATTTATATATAACACATAGATTTTAAGTATTTTTATAAGCAATTCATACAGCAAATATATAGAAAATTTATTGGAATTTGTTTGACAGTAATTATTTCATGCATTGAGTTGGGCATGTGTTCTCCACACTCACGTAGGAGGAAAGCTTAGACATATTTTCATCTCTCAGTGGAGAGTTCATGATGTGTGAATAATCAAATTTATTTTGCATTAGATTATCTATTTCTTTAAGATAAAAGATAGGGTCTTTAAAAGTTATGAGTAAATAAAAACCTAGGGATTTTAAATAATGTGTCAAGTTTAATTAGAAAGTGATTCTCTCATTTTCCACTTTTCCCTCTTGTTTTAACACATTTATTTATTTTCATGTGTATACACATGTGCTTGCACGAGCTCACATAGTCCTTGTATGTGCAAAGGCCCATGGAGGCCAGAAGAAGCCATTTAATCCCCCGGAGCTGGGTTGCAGGTGGCTGCAAAGCCGCCATGTGAGTCCTCAGAATTAAACCTAGGTCCTCTGTAAGAACAACCAGTGCTCTTAACCCCTGAGCCATCTCTCTGGCCCTTCTTTTTTTCTTTTTAGAGGACAAGGTCTTACTATATAGCCGAGGCTACCTTTAAACTCGTGACCCTTCCTCCTTGGACTTCTGAGTTCTTAGAGTATAGGCGTGAGGACTTGTCTAACTCCTCTCCCGTTTTCCCTCCTTCCTCTTCACCTGGGCATCCCCTTTTCTTCTTGTGGGTCACATATATGCTGTATGATTTGTTCATGCTATTGTGGGCTTGAGAACGGTTGTCTTAGTCTAAAGGAGACTACGCAGCTACGTGAAGAAAGAAGAAAGCGATTAGTTAACTAGCTGACGTGGGGTGGTGAGGGCTGGAGGAGAGGAGTATGTGCTTTGCTGGGTTCTGAGGAGGAGGCCATGGACTCCTCATGGTGTGAGTTTGCATCTTATGATTCATGGAAGTTGGGAGGTAGGACTTAACATGTCAAGGAAGACTTCACAAATAATGGAATATTTGAGTTGAGCTGAGAAGGAGGAGTTTTCTAGGCAGACAGGAAAAAAAAGTGGAGCTTGGGCCTAGAGAACAAGAGCAAACGCGTAAGTCATGTGAACTGACCAGGACATGTGTATTATTACATCAGGTGACGAAAGGAAGACGTCATTTGTGGGGCTTTGTAAAACTGTTGACCAAATCGTGGTCATTGTCTGCACCACACCGGATTCTTATCGCACCATCTTTTTAGCACTTGCGATTTTTTAGCATCCACATTTAGCAGTGCAAGGGCCGTCTTCCTAGGTTCATGGAGGTCCAAGTGGATTCTTGGTTTCTTTTGGGGATTCATTAGACCCAGCTTCCTGCCAGTCCCCCAAATGGAGCAGCGCTTATGTGTGGGGGAGCAGAACAAGAGCCAAGTGAAGGAGCAGAGGGTTCTTTTGGTGTGTTTGAACCAAGTTGGTAGGCATGCATGGTGGCTTATATTTTTCTTGTGACTGGTGGTGGCCACAATTTCACACCTAACTCTTTCTCTAGATATATGCTTTATCTGGAACAACTTTTTTTTATTTAAATAACTTTTTTTCATTTATTTTACATACCAACTACTTTCTCTTCCCATTCTGTCCTCTTCCCTATCTACCCTCCTCCCCATCCACTCCTCCTCCATCTCCATTCAGAAAGGGACAGGCTGCCTATGTACAAAGTCTGGCACAACAAGCTGAGGCAGGACCAAGCGTTTCCCCTTACATTGAGGTGGGGTCAGGTAATCCAGCATGGGGAACATGTTACCAAAAGAAGGTTAAGGGCAAGGGGGGGTCCTGCTCTCAGTGTTTGAAGCCTTAGTAAGAGACTAAGCTATATATATGACTGTCACACACGTGCAGAGGGCCTACACCGGTCCCATTCAGGCTCCCTGACTGTTGGTCCAGCATCTATGAGCTCCTGCCAGCTCTCAGGTTGGCTGTCTCTGAGGTGGAACAACCTTTTCAAGCCACAGGGTCAACGGTGAACTTGTTTCTGTTGGCCTCACAGCGCTTGCAGCCTAGAACATAAAATTGACCTATATAATTAGGGCTAAGGGAGTTTCCTTTCTCAAGTGGGTTTTGTCTCTTTCTGAGAAGAATAGCATTTCTCATTTAAATTCTTTAGATTGGATTTTACTCTATGCGTGTGAATGTTTCCCTTGCATATATGCACACAATGTACATTCCAGTTTCCCATCGAGGTCAGAAGATCCCTTGAAACTGAAGCCACAGAGGGTTATGAACAGCTATGTGGGTTCTGGGAAACGAACTGGCATCATCTTTAAGAACAAATGCTCCTTCCTACTGAGCCATGTATCCAACCTCTTTGCTACTCATTTAAAGAATGATCCCATATGTCTGAGCATTGTTTCCTTTTTTAATGCTTAGGCAAGAGGAAAAAGAGGAAAAGATTGGAAGCCCTGCCGTGGTGAATGGGGAAGGAAGCGCCTTTTTAGTTATGTCGGGGAAGTTTCTGTTTTCTCAGTGATCAAGGCGGTACTACAGGGAGTATTGCTCCAAATGGCATAGGAAAGTCCTCTAGTGTGGAGGAGAGAAATGAAGGGCTTGTGCCGTTGAGTCTGGTGCTACAATCTCATCCGGCAGCAGAGCCCTCATATACAAAATTACTTTGAAAGTCTCACTCATGACCTTTCTTGGATAGCAACTCTTCGTGTTGCAGCTGATCACGTCAATGATGTGGTTGCCTCCCCCTTCAATAATATAGGTGTCTTTTCAACTTTATTGCATAGAATGTATCTGTTAAGGATGGAGTGTATCTGAAATTATCTCTGTACTCTCTTATTGTTGGAATCGAAATCCCCAGGAGTCAATCTTTTTCTCTCTTATTTAGGTCATTGAGAATGGTTACCAGCACATGGGTAGTGCTTGGTAACTATTTTGTTAAATGGTTCTTATCCTTTAATTATGATTTCCAGATGTAGCAACTGAAAAGAGTTAAATTTGAACTTCAGGTACATGATATATAGTCTTTCATCATTTATATTATTATTGTGCATGCATATGATATGCGTATATGAACACATGTGCCTTGGCCACACGTGGAGGTCAGAGGAGGACTTTATGGATTTGGTTCTCTCCTTGGGTTTTTAGATGGGTTTGGGACTCGAAAGCAGATTCTCAGGCTTGCATGCTTTCTGCTTATGCTGAGCAATCTTGTTGGCCTGCAAACAACAGCCTTGATAGAATAAATATATCCCAAACGATGAGAGGGATATACGTTCTGTATACAGGCAGATTCCAAAACCACTTGTGTATGTTTTTTTTTTTTTACCAACCCTCCAAAGACAAGGCCTATACATTTTATTTTGCTGTTCTTTCTACAGCCTCAGTGACTGCCAGAAGTAGATGCTCTCCTGTGCGTTGGCCGGACTTGACTGGCACGCATACCACTTTGGGATAACTGGAGATTAAGCCTGTCATTGAGAAGAGTTTCCAGGTAAAATCTAAGTGCCACGTATTTTCTTAGATGAAAACAAGAGCAAACCCATCTCTTCCTTGTGTCCTTTTATTTTCATATGGTTTCTGGGGTCCCTTTCAGCAAGCATGTGACCAACGCTGTGGTTAAAACATGTCTTTGAATGCAAAGCACTGGTTATGCTGTGGGATGTTTAAGTTACAAATCCACAAAGAAGCTCCGAAAGTAACTTTCTTTTTAAATGAGCTTGGTATTATTCTCAAGACATTTTTTTCCTATAAAATTATTTTGGGTCTTTTTTGAAAAATGTCTTCTAAACAGGATTAAGTAATGAACAGAAGCCAAGGAACCTGTAGTGTTTTTCTGGGCACTAGGATTCTTTCTTTCTTTCTTTCTTTCTTTCTTTCTTTCTTTCTTTCTTTCTTTCTTTCTTTCTTTCTTTTTTCTTCTTTTTTTCTTTTTGACACAGGGTTTCTCTGTGAAAGAGTCCTGGCTGTCCTGGAACTAACTCTGTAGACCAGACTGGGCTCAGAACTCATAGAGATCCATCTGCCTCTGCCTCCAAAGTGCTGGGATTAAAGGCTTGCACCACCACTTCCCGGATCACTAGAATTCTTTTCATCCAGTGCCATCAGCAGCATATGGAAGAAGCCAAATGCTTTAGGACTTGTTCTTGAACCATGTAGGTGGGATGCAGACATGACAGAAATAATATGAGGACTGTAGCTTGCTTTCCAGGCCCAAGTCTGACAAGCCACATATTGTTGATGCCTATATGGATACTGGATTGAGGAGTAACACACTCCCTAACTCTTCTCTATAGTTAAGATGCTGGTAGGTTTTTCTGAAAGAAGCATGCGTATCTGAAGAAAGTCCAGGGATCAGGTACGGAATGCTGCATGCCCTTTGTCAGAAGATGTAGATCAAAGGTGTGGATATATTTGTCTGCTATACTCCCAATAGTAAATGTCATTGAAAGAGCAGAGATAAACTTGCTCTATGAATGAGTGAAAAAAAAATCGAGGCAATGTGAACAAATGTGAACGTTTTAGGAGATGGGGGTTGGAATAGAGATTCTGCTGAGAGGTCTGGTACATGGCAATGACGAAACTGGAGTTACGGAAAGTGATGCGATGCCGGAAATGATGCTAGCTCCATCACTAGCGCCTTGTCATCTTGATTATTTACTAGCATCAAAGGAAATCTGTGGTACCTGAAATGGAATCAGACTCTACCCAGACTTTCCAAACAAAAGGCAAGTCAACTCTGCAAACACAAGTGCCTCTCTGTTTCTGTTGAGAGAGTCAACATTGCAGAAGTCATTATTTGTCCTTCGTGAATATTGTTTTCAGGTTTATGCACTATAATAAGCCTAAATTGTTCTGGGAGTGCTTCCAGTTATCTCTGGGCTGTGCTTGCTCCACTTTGGGGTTCCTTGCTGTGTCTTTGTGTCTTCCTCCTTTCCCCGTACCTTAAACATCATTCTCCAAGAGTCATTTTTTCCCCTCTTCTTATTCTTCCTTGATCCTCCTAGGGTTTCAGTTTTTCAAGAAAGCCATTTGATTCTATTAAAAAGCAGACAATGAGACAAATGCTTCTAAAACCAGACTAGACTGGGAGGTCTAGCCGACGCAGCTAACTGCAGAACTCACAGGAGACCCTTGTGATATACGGGTCACATGCCCAATTTAATTTTAGATTTTTTATGCTAAGCCAAGCCAATATTGAATGGACTATCATGCCCTATTATTATTCCCCAATTCCCTTTCTGCTCTGTTAGGTGATGGAGTTGGCTAGTTAAGTCTTTGCAGAAGCTGCTTTTTTCTGTTGCTGCTACACGAAGGAGCCCTTTATGGTAGTGTGGAGATTTCTTTCAATGACAGCTGTTACTGGTTTTCTGATGACATGAAGTCACTATTTGAAGTTAATAAATTGTTTTATTTAAAACAGTATGCAGATAATAGTATACTTTTAAAAGGTGAGTGGCGATGGCCAAAGTAGGAAAGTGGTGCAGCAATAGCTGAAGTTAGAGAAGGACCCTCTGCAGGCCTGCAGGGTTTGTTCCAAGGACACTACACAGTTTCAGCCGCACAGCAGTGATGCATCACGCTCAAGCATTAATAGCAGATCTGCCTTTAGCAGTGGACAGGAAGCAATGGAATCTTCAGGATCCATTACTATATAAATTATGGATTAAATCAGTAAAGGTTTTGAGCTATAGATTGACATGATGCATCCTGTCAAAGGATCACTTACAAGCTCAGAAGGTTCATTTGTAATGTAACATGTCAAAAGCCCATTTATTAAAATCTTTGTGCTCTAGATTGATGATATTGTCTTTTCTCAAAATATATTTTAGTCTTCTGAGAAGAGGAAAGAAACGACAGCTCTGTTTTTAAAGTGACAGGTAGGAGACCCCTGTAGCTGTCCAGGTAAGTGGTTGTGAATGTCTGAGCTAAGCTAGTAGCATAGGGATGGTCTAGTAGGCTTTTATCACCAACATGGTAGTCTCCCAGTGAAGGGACTTTGAGAATGAATTCTCCAAATGGATTCCTCCTTAGAGCTGCTCTTGGGGCCTATGCATGCATTCTGCATGTATTTGGTTAAATGTGTACGCACCAAGGATAAAGGAAATGTGTGTAAAACTGTTTTATAAAAAGACTTCCTAGGTGGAACCTGATATATAGTAAAATATGCTTTCTAAATGAAAAAACTTATAATATAGAAAATGCATACTGAATATATAATGCTACTGAAGATGACAAGCTGGTGTGTAGTTACAAAGAAATAAAAGTCATGGAATACAAAGGGGATGGGTGCAGTTAATTAAATGATGTAACAGACTGTGAAGCAAGTTCTGAATTGGGTTGACTCTTCCTGTAAATAGACAAGATAGAAGGATTCACTCATCCATCTATCTAGTCTATAAATATTTGCCGAGGACATTGATTATGGTTTTATGGATTAGCAGCAAGAAGTATGGAGGTGGCCAGGCAGGTCGTGGACTCTGTATTTCAGGAGTAAGTGCTCAGCCCAGGAACTGCTTGCTAAGAGGGATGTTATTTACTGATGCAGACAAATTAAAAACATAAATAACATTCCAGTGTCCAAATCTTTTCAATAAGCACAAATGATGAGTTTTGTATATGTAAAACACAGTCTCCCAGCGGAAACACACTTTCCTTGCAATTTATGTCGTATCAAGGGTAGGGCAATCGCTAACGTTACAACCATTCACTCATTTGGTCTGCATTTATTCATCTCCCCCAGCGGGCCACACAGATACAGTCACTGATATGTTTCTGGACAGTAAAGTAGTATCTGGCCCACTGCCATTCATTCGTGTATTAATAGGTGGATTTGGCACAATAGCTTTTGGTATTTGAATCCCAGTTTGACTCCACGTCGGAAATGGCAGCAAATAGTGTGACTACCTCTGATCACACTCACGGCATCCCTTTTGGTGTGACCAACCCTAGGCAAATATGTGAGGGAAGGAAACTTCCCCTTGACGGCCCTAGACGTGGGAGAGGGGATTCTTTCCTCCTCAAGCCCGCTCTAAGACTAGCTGTCCTAAGCTTTGAGACCGCGATCTACACAGCAAACAGGAAGTTCTAAAAAGTGCCCAAGTGAGTAACTAAGGGTGGAGCCCAGCGATAGAGTGCTTGCCTGGGGTTTGATGCCCATACCACAAAGCAACACCTAAAAAAAGCAACGGCGGCAGCAGTAGCAGCAGCAGCAGCAGCAGCAGCACCACACTCTAAACAGAATCGTTGCAATTTTCTCATAACAATATTGATATACTTACAATAAAACCCTACTCTATCATAATCAATCTAACTGCTCTGTCTCCTTTTTCTTAGTGAGTCTCAGACCCTGGTTCTGTTCGACATTCCCCGAGCCCTTTCCTGCTTTTGCTTTGCCTACTTTTCTTCACCGAGTGCTTCTTTCCCAGTCGGATGTCTTGTAGCCATCTAGCTCTGTAGCACTAGTGTGGAAGTCTTTTTCTGACTGTCCATCCTGGGGCCGACTGCTTCCTTTTATCCACTACCAAAGCCATTCAGAACGTTCCATACTTTTCTTTTATGACACCGGTCATAATTTGTTTTTATGTTCTTATTTGTATGCTTGTTTATTATGTCTCTTATCTAAAATCCATGAGGGCAGGCAGCATGCCTCTTTTGTTGAACACTGAACAATCAGCTCAGAGTACCTAGCAGGTCCATAGCAGGTAATCAATGAATATTTGTTGAAAATATTGATTGCAAACTTCTGTCTATTCTAATTCAGTGTGCCCATTTTTGTTGATGTGTGAACATCCGGTTGCCTTTAGAGTTTGTTGCTACAGAAAACATAACTGTGAAAGCTAAACCTATAGTTGGTGGTCCGAGAAGTTTGTCTATAGTTTGTCTGCATCCTTGAAACTGAGCAATATGGTGAGCTCCACTGGGACAAGGCAGCCCCTGAGAACACACACGCTGTGTGAGTTGTTTCCCACTAGAATCCCAGCTAACGCAGTCTATGAATTAATGGACCAAGATTAGTGTGAATTTACTAGTTAAATAAAGAGCTCAAAGAAGATTGATTTCTATTTAAACCTTAGGCCGGCACAGGAAAAAGTCTTTGTGATTTCCATAGCGTTCAACTTAGCTCTTCTCTTTGAGAGACTTCAGGGAAGTTTTGGGTTATCCTGTTATGAGTCTGCTGATTCAAATGTGACTCAAGGTTTGGAGGTCTCCATTTTCTCAGAGACTGAGGCAAGAAGAAAAAAAAAAGTAAAAAAAAATCTAGTACTGGGAGAACCTTATGGGAGGAAATAGCCCAGGGGCAGCCACATGATGCTACATTTTATCATCTTTTTCAAAAGAGATTAAATAGAATAACAGCCTTTTTAGCCTCTTTGCTAAATGCCTTATGCCCATTACCAGATATTCCAGGGCAAAGGAGAGAGCTGCCTCTAGTGATACAAAGGGGAGTTTTGTTTACTAAAGGCATAGGTAGCACCTGGCCATTAAGTGTCAGTAGAGCATTAAGAAAAGAATGGAGCTACCATACTGACAAGGGCAACTGAATCTGGTCATCATGAAGAGGCGGAGTTATTACTGTAGAAGGAGTCTCAGAGGGGTACTGGACTATGGTTTGGTGCCCCCAACATCATCGTCACCAACATCATCATCATAATCAACATCATCATCATCATCACCATCAACATCATCACCATCACCTTCTTCTTCTTCTTCTTCTTCTTCTTCTTCTTCTTCTTCTTCTTCTTCTTCTTCTTCTTCTTCTTCTTCTTCTTCTTCTTCTTCTTCCTTCTTCATTCTTCTTGTTAGCTTTGAATGGGTAATTGCACCAACCTCAACCTGATAGGAGAGTGTTAACTAAACTAAGGTCTCTCAAGGAGGTAGTTCTGGTTCATGCCACCAAGCAATCTGCCTAGATCATCAATAGTGCTAGAGAAAAGTAATGGAAGTCTTGACTGGGTAGTAGAAGAGTAAGACCACACATGTTAATTGTAATCTTATATCAGTCAGGTGTTGGGCTTTTCCATGTGCTGATAATCTACCTCATATAGTGCTTTCTCCAGAAATTTTGACAACCTCATCATTTGCAAGAAGTTATGACAGAAAATGTGGAAATTTATGTGTACTATGAGTATACATATCAATTACGTGCCCTTAGTCCTTTCTGAATCTAAGCATTTTATGGACTTTGTCTTGGCTTCTGGGTACTTTTGGTTCCCATTGCTCTTACTACTGTTGTGTAGGTTTAGGGCAACAATCATCAGCCAGGTATGGGGGTTTGGGAGCCCAGAGTCCTTTCCTTAGGTGGGAACAATTCTGAAGCCTTGGCTACATTTCTGAACTTTCCTGTAGCATTGAGCTAAAATTCCATATGCCTTGACCTTTCCATTCTTTCAGCAGATTGTCCTCTGATAACATCTTTAATAAACAATTTGCACAAGACTATTTGTTTAACGTCTGCTTCTAGAGAGTCCAACACATGGCAGATTTTTTCCTACCTTTTCTAGCTTTTCAGAACGGCATTATGAGTGAGTCATAGTTGCCTTTTTTAAGTGGTTACAACTGAGGAACTAGGTACAGAACCACATCTAGGAGGCATCTCCCAAGCCTCTTGTCTTTTTACATGTCTTACAAGAGAGGTCCTGACTATCCAAATTATCTTTTCAATATCTTTGTATGATAAACAACTTTAGAAAACAGCTATCACGTCCCTCCAGACCAAAGGGCCAGTGTGCCCTTTGCCATCACATAGCACTCATGTCTCCTAGGCGTGGCTTCCTTTCCCATAGTGGAACTCATTGCATGTGCAGATAGATGATGGTGGGGGTCTGTCACATTGCCTGAGGAGCTTAGGAGAAAGGGGACAGAAAGACAAGATACTCTGAGGTTCCTGGTACTCACCATGCTATGCTCTAGACTCTGCTGCTTCAGCCCAGGATGCCTGTGTTCTCCTCACACATCATAAAAATCTCTGAGTGACTAACTTCTTAGCTGAAGGATGATATAAAATCTCAGATTCTTTGTCTTTCTTGACACTCTTTTACATAGGAATTGCTACTTGCTCTGTTCCTGGTCTATCTTATTTTACTTCCCATTTGAGAAGGCTTTAAACTATTTATGGATCTTTCTTACTTTTTACCCTTTGTTGGCCTATTAAATGTGTCCTCTTTCCTCAGCTCTTCCTTCTTAGACTCTTGGCCTGTCACATGTTAATTTGTTCTTCACCCCCAACGTCAACAATGTAAGTAAAACCCACACAATAAGGAGATATTACCTCCATGACGCTCTGCTCCAAACAAGTGGATTTTCCTCAGTGATGTTTATTGCAAAGCCCTGGGTTCCCTTTGGACTCCCGAGGCCAGGCCTGGCTGGGTGCTCCTTGAGCGTACCCTGCCTCTTCCTTGTCTTGAAAAGAACCTACTCAAATCACAAGACACATTCTTTAATTCCTTTTGTGTTTTGATCATGTATACAAAAGTCCAAGTTTTCAAATAGAATTTGAGCTCTTTATACATTAAAATGAGCCAAATGGGCTTCTTGAGTTGGCATGTTATTATTTTAAACAGAGGGCAAAGTAACACCAAGATTTAAAACTGAAAGTTTCTTCATAACTCATTTGTAAAGTCAAAAAATACTTTTTTCAAGTTTCAAATTCTATTTTACTTACTGTCAAAGTAGTGATTTTTGTTTTTATTACTGCCCAGAGAGGCCCATTATCTCTTTCATCACACAAGACTGCCCGAAATGACATGTCTCCCTGAGAAAGGAACAAGCTAAAGAAGCATGTTATGAAAGGTTGTGGTTTTTGTGGAACTGCTCGGGCTTTGATTGGTTGAAAGGAACATGGAAAATCTGTATTACTGAGACATTAAAATCTGGGGAAGATTTGATTTTGAGACTTCGTAGTCGTACAGTTTTAAGCGCTGTATCCAATTACACTGGGACATTGTGGGCTAAGCACGGCCTCCATTTCTTATTGACTGATTTTGGTATTAGAATGTTTCAAACCTGGGTTTACTTGATTATAGAGTAAAAGTAATAATAACAGCATCGAGTAAGATGATGCTTTGTGTGCAGTATAAAAATCAATACACTGTTAGTGTATGGTGTGATACAGGAGAAGAATGTGATGTTTGTGAAATAAAAGATGTTACTTAGCAACTATTACTCAGATTTTTTGATCTCCACTAAGTATAGAGTCATTCATAAAAAATTTTTCCTAGGTCCGACTTGGTTTAGGTTTTTTGATGCCAAGAATTGTTTTCTGACTGTACTCTAGGACACTTGCTTCAAAAGCTTAAAGATTTATCCTCCGATTCATGAATACACATCCAAATCCATACCAATCTAGTGTTTTCAGACAGGACAAGCTCTGAGTTTTCCTACAAGTATATAAGGCAAACATTTTTGCCTTATCCTGGAACTTTTGGCTTAAATTATTCAGGAGAATTTGTCAATGATTTCAAATAGTAAAAACATTTTTTTGGCAGTTATTCTTGCTCTAAAGTCGAATGAATTGAAATATGGTTTGGAGGTTCAAGTGCAGGCTTTCAGACCATGTATTCTCGCTTGCCTTGACCTTGCCTGCTTCACATCCGGACCTAGAGTGCCATGACTATTGGAACTGAGTAGAAACTCTCCCTCCTTGCTTCTCACTCTGTGTCTTTAAAGGTATCTGGTTATCGTGTTGCAAATGTGAGTAATAAGGTTATTGAACTGGAGACTCCAGGAACATGTTGTTGGGATGAATTAACTATCCTAATGAGAGGCCAATCAATCAGTGCCAACTTTTAATTGATTCAGTGAGTTTGTCTATTAAAAATGGTTCACTCCGAAACAAATAATTATGTATGATGTGGTTTTGTCAGTCTACCCCAACAAAAGAGCTTCTGTTAAGTTTCCTGAATGGCTTATTTTATCACTCTACACATGTACTTATTGAACATCTACCAAGTGTAAATGAGTATGTGTAAATTTTCTAGAAATCCTTGGTGCACCTAATCACAAGTAGAAGCATGTGTTGGGAGAGTTAATGACCTTTGCAAGATGTAGGGATTTAACAAGTGTCCTGTATTTGGACATATTAGACCGAGAAAGAAAGTGAGGGTGGCATATAGAAGAACTGTAATAATAACCTCCTTCTTTCTTAAGAAAAGCTTTCTTTCCTGATGCATTTATTGTTTAATCACTGAAGAGGAACAGGGAAGACAGGAGGAACAATGTGAGCAACTGGCTCTGTCTTGCTGCTCAGACTTCCTTGGCACTGAACTTCTAGGAACTTTTTTTGGCCTTGGCTACTTTAAAGTCAGCCTTTTTGTGTTCTGGAGAGATAGGATCAACAATTTGATGGTTTACCAGTGATGGAAAGACTGGTTGGTTTATGTGTAAGATGGTTCTTTCTATCAGGGCTCCAGACTCATGCACTGGTCCCTTTGGGTCAGGAGTAGAAAGTCTGGTCAGAGAGTTCAGCCATGAAAATGTCTGATACTGTCCCACTAATACTGAAGAATAGAAAGGAGGACATGTGTTTGAAGGGTCCTAGAGTTGTACGGGGACAGATTTCTAGATGACAGCACCTTCCATATGGGTCTTGGCTGACTGTGTAACCTCTAAGTCATCACAGATCCAGGATCTAAGGGCCATTTCCAGACAAGCAAATTGCTCCCCTAACAGAGCAGCCAGGGATGGTGCTTCTCCTCTTGACAGTCTGAGCTTAGGAGAGTCAAAAGAGAACAGATTCATTATATTTCCTTATAACTTTCTGCTTCCTATAATCTTTACCATAGAACCATTTTTTTTTCAAATGAATTTTCAACATCCTACCTGAATGTTCCTTGGTCCTTCTGAGAATCTTATTTTCATTATCTCAATAAATTTATAACTGCAGACATTGCTCAAGGACAGAAATGTAAAGAAGAGCTTAAGGTATCAGTGGCAAGCCAAGGAAGAGACAAATAAACAAATATTTGAACCAGACCTTGATGAAGATAATAACATTAATAAGGTGATATGATAGAGAGTGACTGAGTAGGGGTGGGCCAAGATGGGTGGTGTGGAGGTCCTCTCGAGGGGTGGGAATGTGGCATCTGATTTTATAACCAAATATCTAGGAGAAGTCAACCATGCAAATGTCAGAGAAGAGCACTCAAAGAAGAAAGAACAGCACATGCAAAAACTCCAAGGAAAGCTGAGCTTTGCATATACAGGATGATGGAAGAAGGCCCAAGTAGAGAAGTGGAGGAGTTGATGTCTACATGACATTGCAGGGCACTTGTAGATCATGGTGGAACTTCTGAGTGTATTTCAGCATAGCGGGAAACCTTTGAATATTCTCAGGAGAGAAGTAGAAGAATTTAACTCATACTGAAAATTAATCACAGTGTGGCAGATTGACAAGAATGGCGGTAAAGATGGAAGTAAGATTATTGGATGACCTGTGGGGAAAGGATGGTGACTTGGACTAAGGTGGTGACAATGACTGAGAAGTGATTGGGTATGGGATACAGCCTGCAAGACAAAATGAGAAAGTTGGAAGATGGATTGGGCAAGAGGCTTGAGAGAGAAAAACAAAGATGATGTTAAGGTTTTAAGACCCTGAACGCACCATTTACTAAAAGGAAGCATGCATGGCAAAGGAACCAGGTTGGAATCGGATGAAGCTCCTATGTAGGCAGTTGTAGGTAGGAATGAAGTCATGACTGGCCTCCCATCTGGGAGCATCAGTTTATATGTGGTGCTGAATGCTATTTAGAGGACTGCATGAGTCGGAGACCTCAAGGGAGTCTTGATGCTTTGATGCTAGAGATGAAAGAAGAAAAAAAAAGGAAGCTAAGAAGTGAGGAATAGGCATGCAGCTCAACTGGTAGATGGCTTGCCTAGCGTGCACGGAGCTCTGGATTCAATCCACAGCACTGCATAGAATGAGTGTGGAGGAACATGCCTGTAATTCCAGTACTCAGGAAGTAGAGGCAACGGAATTAGAAATTCAAGGTCATTCTCCATTATAGAGCAAGTTTGAAGTCTGCCTGGGCCAGGGAACCTGTGACTAGAACTAACCATGTGAACTTGTGGGAAATGAATTGGGAGAGAAACTAGGGGAACATGCTGCCAGAAAGCCTTCCAAGAAAGAGGGAGTGGCCAAATGTGGCTGACATGTTACATGAGAGGAGAACTGGTTATTGTTTTAAATTAGGTGGGGGAAGAGGTTTTGGTAGCACATGGGAAATGAAGCTGACCAGAGACAGATCAAGGGGGGAATGTCTCTTTTATCTCTAATCTGGCAGTCTTTTGTCTTCTGACTGTATCCACAAAACCCTCCACTGTGACTTCTTAGTTTGAAAGAAGCTAAAAGTGCTTTACTTTGAGGAGATAATGAGAGACCACTGGGTAGCCATGTGAAGGCTTTCCCTCAATTTCTCAGCGTCTTGAAAGCGACACCAAGAGCAGCAAAGGGACGGAGGACAGCTTCGGGGATCACAAGATTCTTTTCCCTCTTGCTTTCTGCCATCCTTCTATGACAGTAGATATTACTGCATGTCATGTGGCAATGGGCATAGCCCAGAAGAAAGGAAGAATTTGAAGATGAAAGGAATAAGGCTGGGACTTGGCTACACTGCGTGCAGAGACCTGAGATTTCAGTCAGCAGTCCTCCGCTGTCCCAGCCTCAAACCGCCCCACGCTTGGGCGTACAGAATTGTTGTGACTTAAATGACTGAGGCTGTAATTGGAGTTATCTAACCACCCATGGAAGGTGGGGAGAGAATGGCATGATCTGATCCAGCAATTGTAAAGCGCTATGTAAATAATCCATGAGCTTGGAGACTGTTAGGGCAAAAATAATTGTCAAACATGACCTCTTCCGTGTCTACATTGCTCCTAAGTCATCTCTGTATTACCCTGCTCCTCTGAAGCCACAGCGAGTGAATTCTAGGGAAGTTTGGGCTGAACTAGGTGCTAAGCAGTCTGAGAAATATGACACAGACACTTTAGTGGCTAAGATAAAGTAGAGAAAAATGACATATTTTTTAAATGTGATCTTTTTCTGGTGTGAAAAAATGTTTTAATAATCCATGTTGGTTATCTAAGTTGAAAAGTAAGCCAGATAATTATTTGCTCGATTTTCAAATTCCAGACAGATCTGATAGGCTGTGCTTTGAATTCTTGTGGGTCTATTGTGACGCAGAAACTCTTTATGCCTATCTCTTGTGTGTATGTGTATGTACACGTTTGTATATGTGCACATCCACATATGTATGCAATGCATACAGAGGTCACAGGGCACCTAAGGTGGTGGTCCTTAGGAACTTGATTTTTAAAGAATTATTTTATTTATTTTTGCGTGTTTTTTGAGCATTTTCAACAGGCAGGCCCTTCACAAGAACCTTATATACCTCCATGTTTAAGCTTCACAATGGCTTATTGACTGTTATTCCTTTTTTTTTCCTTTGAATGAGGTTCAGAGATAGTAAGTAAGAGGCTCTAGGTCACAAAGCTCAGCGTGGTAGAACAGAGATTCAAATCCAGGAAATTTGCTCCAGCATCTTCGTCCTTACCCCTCCAGTATGATTCTGGTGCTCCCGAAGGAGGAGAGACTTTATCTCACAGTGCCCTGAGTGACAGCAAACAGAAAGAACAAATGTTACATTGGTTGTGAAGATACCCCTTTAAAGTTGGGCTCTTCTCTTCTTTCTCTGCCTTGTGACTTGCCATGTGATAGAAAGCAGGCCCCTACTCACATGAAAATGACACCGCAATACTTAGGACTCTCAGAAATGATTCAACAACTTAAAATCCTGATTTGCACTTCTAGTGTTGCACACTTGGTGATAGCAGGTGAAAATCTCTTTCCCTTTGATGAGCAGCAGCCATAGGGAATGTTCTTAAATTGTAGGTGGAAAACTTGACAGATTTAATTTTCTTTGTTCTCTCTCTCTCCCTTCCTTCCTTCCTTCCTTCCTTCCTTCCTTCCTTCCTTCCTTCCTTCCTTCTTTCTTCTTATTCTTCTCTTTTTTTGTGAATGTTGTAAACAAATCTCAGTCCTGTCATGGCTTAGTTTCCTTTCTCATGGAATAAAATGAATGATGCTTTCTCTAGGATTTAGTCTTAGTAATGGCAGAGGATGCATCTAACTGTGTACACTTAATACTTTCTCTGTGCTGGGCCTACTGGTAGAGTAAATATCAATCAATGACTATAATTCTACCATTCAGAGTCAATTCTTCTCTGAAACTTGTTCTTCTGGACTTTTCTTCAACGTGTATCACAAGATGGAATATGATGAAGTCTTGATTTTCCTATCTAAAAAAAACATAAGTATGCAGTATTAGTTACAATGTCTAGTGTGTGGAATCAACCTGCGAGCAGCCGCGGATGACTCGGTGAAGAATACAGTGTGTGTCTGTATGTACTATTTAGCATTCACAAGAAAGAAGTTCTTTCATTGCACCAACATGAAGAAACTTAGGACATCATGCTAAATGAAATTAACCAGGTATAAAAAGACAAAAACCACATGATTTCACTTACATGTGAACCCTAACGAAGATGACTTTGCATAAACAGAGAACAGCATTGGGCATTGCCAGAGCTTTCTGGCAGAGCGGTAGATAGTGGTGAAGAGGACAAAGTTATAGTGAATGTGAATAAGATTTCAAGAACTATTGAATAAAAAGGTGACCAGAGTTAAAGAAATAGATTGTCTGCCTTTAAACTGATAAAAGTTCCCGGTATATAAAAGTATGAGAAGAAGGTTACTAGCTTATTATAAACATTCTACCTGCGCTCACACATCGAAACATCATATCTTACAGATATGCACAATAATTATCAATTAAAATAAAATATCAGTTCTTTTGTTTTGTATATGCATAGAAGTCACTGACCAAGTCCCTCATTGGATCAGCTTGACTGGCTGTCCAGCAAACCCCAGAAATCCTCTCTGCCTCCCCAATACCGGGATTATGGATGTGTCTGGCTTTCTAAGCTGATATCAGGGATGGAATTTAGGTCTTCATGTTTGTGTGGCAAGCACTTTACCAACTGAGCCTTGTTCCCAGTTCCATATTTTTATAGTTTTCTATATGAATGTATTATTGTTTCCCTACTTTCAGTCACATTTCTCCCACATTTCTTTAAATTTTAGTAAAATTACAAAGAATAGCCTTGGAGACAATTACTACACTAGTTCTCCTACCTGTAAGTTGGATTGAAGAAAGGACATGGCTGGGTCAAATAGTATGCCCCTTTAACCTTCTCCGAAGTCTTCCCTCGAATGCATGGACCAACGTCACACAGAATTTCATTTTCTACACATCATCTCTTCCACAAAGCACCTCTTCTCAGAGAATTTTTTTGCCATTATCTTGAAGAATTATATCACAGTTTTAATTTACATCAATTTTTGTTCTTTTGATGCTAGGCAGTATGAGAAGTGTAGCAAAGATAGCATTTTTGAAATCTATTACTGCTCTTTCTCTTTTTTCTATTTCCTTTTACACGACTCGTCTCCTATCCAGCCAGAGGCATCCAGCGCTTTGGGGGAAGCTCAGGACTCTCGTAATTGAAAAGAGGAAAGAGATGTTCGACATTTAGCTTTTGAATTCTAAAATAGGACTTCTGATCTGCATTAAGATAATTGTCTTAAAAGACAGGCTCTCTTCAGAAAGTAAACTTTTCAAATAGAACGTAGCACAGCAACAGAAAGTCCTGAAAGTCCTAGGTTCCCGGTGCTTGTGGTGCGGTTTTCCTTCCTGGCTACAGAGGTAAGGACTGTGGAGTCTCAGAGAGGCTCCCACAGGCTCTGTCCCCCCCTCCCCAGTCTCCTTTCTATCATCACAGATTCTTTTCTCCAACCAAAATGACTTACCCAGTGTGTGGACAATTTATCTGGATTATTTCTCTCCAAATTAGGTTTATGAGACTTTTTCGTGCTATTATGTATGGTATTAACTTGTTCAATTGCATTGATGAATATTCCATTTTATAAATAAATTACCATTTATTTTTCAATTCAGGTAGTGAAAACTTCAAGTACCAATTCTTACTGCTGTGCATTTTCAATTTTATCTATGTACTTACATGTGGAATGTACTGGATTTTAGGGTGACTTTAATTTGCATTTCTCCATTGATTATTGATGTCAATAACAAACCAACTTATTGGCTGGGTACATATACTTTATTAAAATGCTTATTTAAGTGGTTGGTTGGTTGTTTCCCTTGCCAATTGAAGTAGTTTTGCTGCTTTTTCTTGTAGACTTGTAATAATTCTTCATACATTTGGTTATCAATCCTTTGTTCAGCCTACATTGTAAAACCATTTCCACAAATACTGACCTTCATTTTTCCTTAAATAAAACAAAAGTGTCGGAGGGCATTATGCATCCTGTTCTGTCCCTGTCCCACCTTATTTGCTTGAGACAAGATCTCTTGCTGAATCTGGAGCTGGACTGGTGACCACCAAGTCCCAGGAGTCTTCTTGTCTGTGTCTCCCATAGCACTAGATTTATACTTTATTTTATGTGTGTGTTGAGATCTGAATTCAGGTCCTCATTCTTGCACAGCAGGCTCTCTTACCCATTGAGCCACATCTAGTCCCACTCCAAGTTCTTAATTTAGAGATCTCATTTATCAACTTTTTCATTTATGACTTATGTATTTTTTTATTCTGTCTTAGCAAACATTACCTACCCCAAGGTCTGCAAGATGTTCTTTTAAGCTCTCTTTTAGAAGCTTTGTAGTTCCGTTTATCTCATGTATGCCTAAAATCTACCTAAAGCCAACGTCTGTGCATGGTGCAAAGCAAGGGTTCAAGGTGACTTTTACCAAATGTAGGCGTCAGCTCCTAAGAGGACAGCTTTCCTGGCCTCTCTCTTACTAGTTCGTGGATGCCTTGCAAGGCGGAAGCAGAGAGAAGTGAGCCTCTTTGGTGGTGTTAAGTTTGGGAGCCTGCCATTTCAAGTCTGGAATTCTTTAGTTTTGCTTAGATGACTTCAAGCATCTGCTTAAAAACCCTAAAACCAAACTTGAGACAATTTCTGTACACATTTTAAGCTCATTGGATTGACATGGCTACTCCATTTAGAAACAAATCCGAAGAAGAGAGGTATTGTTGTAAGAAAAAAAAGGCAAGATTTTCTTCTTTTCTTCATTTTATGAAGCTTCTCCATTCGTGCCAAGAGACTTGACGAATCTATGTCAAACAGTTTTAACAGAAGCCATGGTACAGAGGAACAGAAGAGGTTGAAAGAGATGTTCTTATCTTACTGGATAGGAGGAGCATGTAGAAGGCTCGTCACTGTCAGGGAGAGGGAAACACTTTAAGGAACAAAGGCAAGATGATAATGCAGTCTGCACTCCTCAGGGATCCTGTACTCACTCACTTGGGGTTTGGCTTAAAATTTAATGGAGACAGAGCTGGCAAGATGGCTGAATAGGTGAAGGTGTTCGCTGTCAAGCCTGTCAACGTGAGTTTGATCCCCAGGAGCCAGGGTGGAAGGAGATAACTGACACCAACAAGCTATCCTCTCACTTCTACACCTGTGCCATGCCATGTGCAAGCACACATGCACGCACGCACGCACACACACACACACACACACACACACACACACACACACACACACAGTATACTATTTTGAAGAATCAAATATGTCAAAATCAAATTTCAGAAGGAAAGAGAAAGATATTGAATGACAGGCAGAAACAGCTATACCTTAGCAGTGACCTCTAGGGACCAGACGGCAGGTTAATCCATACGATTCTGCCGCTCAGCTGTCCCCTGGCATGGGGGCACAGGACCATCCTGAGGAAGAGCTTGTAACAAAAGGGACTGAGCCAGCCTCAAATGCAAAGAAATTTAGTGACCTTTCATTAGCAAGGTCTTCCTGCCTTATGTCCATATCACCGATGAAAATTCAAGCCAAGATCTGTCTCTAAGTATTAAAAAAGAACAACAAAACCCTTCATTTTTATCATACATCACGAGTTGGCTATGTAAGTAAACTTTGACACTGGTGTCAAAGGATGATTACACGCTCTGTGCACAGCAGGTCAAAACCACACGCTGAGTAGATCTGTACCCTCTGTCTCGAATTATCCTCCAGCTGGCTATGCAACAAGCATCAGGTCCTTTAACCTGTCTGTCAGAGATCTCTGAAACCCTTTTCAGATCTGTGAGTCTAAGAAGCAGAGGGCAAGTTTGGTTCTCTTGTGCAACCACTGTGAGTTTCTCAGGGTTTCCATCTATGGAAACAGATAGAGATGTAGCTGCTATTCTACACACACAGCATCAGGGGTGGCATCACTAGGCCCCTTCCTTCATAAAGTAAGTCACTTTAAAATGATTTTTTAACTTCCCTTAACAAGTTATGTGTTTTAAAACTTTCAGAGGGTTTTGTAAAGGGGGTGGGTGGGTGGGTGGAATAGTGAAAGTTAAACACAGCTTCGAAAGGATTTATCAGGTAAATGTTATGGATTGTTGTGATTTAATTTATGGGATTAGTTTGACTTTCAATTACCGGGCATCACATTGAATCACTTTATATTTTGAACTCTGTAGCTAGGACTCACTACACTCGATCTTTCATTTGGAGAGGGATTATCAATAATTAGACACTGTGGCCTTATTGATCATCTAATCAATACCTACATTAATCACCAGTGGTCTAAAAACAATTCACTCTTTGCATTAAAAGGAATCAGTGTGATCAAATTAGCATGCTTTACTACAAGCAGAGCAAAGATGCACTCCTTCAAAGAGGAAAAATGCTGAGAGAGTGTGATGCTGAGCTGAAAAGAGTCAGCTGCTGCTATGTATGGCAAACCAGAACCAAGTTCTGATGACGGGGCTTTTGTTTCTGTGTTCTCTGAAGTTTGTATAATGTGACAACAGTTTATTTATAATATAAGGTGGGACAGTTTATTTATAATATAAGGTGTATAATATAAGGTACAACCTTTCCTGTACTCTATTCTCTCTGTCTCTCTATCTATCTATCTATCTATCTATCTATCTATCTATCTATCTATCTATCTATCTTTCTATCTATCTATCTATCTATCTATCTATCTATCTATCTATCTATCTATCTATCTATCTATCTATCTATCATCTATCTATCAATCATCTGTCTGCCTATTATCTATTTGCCTGTCTATCTATCAATCATCTATCTATCTATTATCTATCATATTTATTATCTATCTATCTATCATCTGTCTGTCAGTCTATCATCTATTTTCTATCATCTATCTCTATCTATCTATCTATCTATCTATCTATCTATCTATCTATCATCTGTCTGTCAGTCTATCATCTATCCATCCATCCATCCATCTATTTTTGGCAGGATCTCACTGCATAGCCCAGGCCATCCTTAGACTTGCAGTCCTTCTCCCTCAGTCTTCCTTGTGCTAGAATTATAGGCATGTGCCACCAATTGTGGCCCCCATACCACACTGTAAGCGACCATTATCCATTTTTCTCTTTATACTGGAATTTAGTTTGTGGTAAATTATCCAGTTTATCTCGGTGGTTCTAGAAACATGGTTTTTTTGAACATGAAAATGATTTGTTAACTGTGAGGACGGAGAGTATACCCAGTAGGAGGAAGGACTGTCGTCTAGTTCCAGAATGGAGGATACTTCCTTTCTTCTCAGTGATGTGGTTTATCTGGTTTCAGATCTAGGCATCTTAGTGGGCAGCAGGAGAAGCTAGTCTTGTCTTGTCCATACTATCCTTGACCACACTATTTCTCAGGCTAACACTCAACCCAGGGATTGTCAAATAAGGTCACAAAATCATCCCATGGCTTTTAATAATTTGGCATTCCTTTCATATGAATAATTTATTGTTTCAAAGGCAGGAGCCTATTATCTGTAGTTAGTAACTGCTCAGTGATGAGATGTGCAGTCTTAGGGCTGTTTTCATTAGTGGGTGGTGTCTGTATTGTTGCAAGAGCTAAAATAAAAAAGGAAGTGGGATTGATTTTTTTTAAAGATCATATCAGAGGTAGAAATGATACACCACAGATGAGAATAATACGGGCTGTCTCTTTAAATTTATCCATCGCAAACACCGCACAATTTCTTTGAACTGGGAGCTTACAGCGTTCTGGTGGTTTTTTGAAGTCAGTCATTTTCACTCTCGGAGGAAATAAAGAACTGGCTTGCTTGGTCTTTGAGTCTTGGTCCTACTAGAATAAGTCAGGATCATCTTTTATTTCTATTTTGGGTTTTAAAGAATAGAAAGCAGTTTTTATTGTGAAAACTTGGAGAAAAGTAGATATGTACAGAGGGGATACAAGCAGCTGTTTTCTCACCAAAGGACTTGCACAAAATGTGACCGCATGGCATTGTTCTGCATCATATTGTCTCTGATCTTGTCACACTCTGTTAAATAGCTTTCAATGTTATTATTAATGATTGCTAGATATTCCTCTATAAGGATGTTCCATAATTTATTTCTCTTTTGCTTAATAATTTACTTTCCCCCAATTTTTATCATTATAAGTGACTCTTTGATCAGAATTTTGACCGTAACTCTTTAATCTGCATTTCTGATTATTTTCTCCACAGTAAGTTCCCAGGAATACAATTATGGAGTCAAATAGTAGGATTTTTTTTTAATCCTAAAATCCTTTTACACTTGCTACTTATGTATTTGTCTATGTTTTTACTGTGTGGATGTTGAGGCTGGAGGAGGGTGTCAGGTGGCCTGCTCTATCATGCCCTGCTCGATTCCTGTAAGACAGGGTCTCTCACTGGTGCTTGGCTGGCAGGCAGCAAGCTCCAAGGACTCTCTGTCTATGTCCTCCCCAGAGCTGGTGCGACAGGCAGACACAGTCAGTCCCATCTGCCTTTCAGTGCGGTGCTGGCGATTTGAGCTCAGGTCCTTGTGCTTGCACAGGGAGCGGTCTAAGCCGCTGAGTCATCCCTCGAGCTCCCATCCACCTTTGGCTTTAGAAAAAATGTGTGAGTCTCTCTCTCTCTCTCTCTCTCTCTCTCTCTCTCTCTCTCTCTCTCTCTCCCTCTGCAGTTATCTTTTTTGTTGATTGTTAGAACTTCTTATATATTAAAAAAATCTGCTCCACACAGACCTAAACAGAGAACTCTCAACAGAGGAATCTAAAATGGCTGAAAGACACTTACAGAAATGTTCAACATCCTTAGTCATCAGAGAAATGCAAATTGAAACAACTCTGAGATTCCATCTTACACCTGTAAGAATGGCCAAGATCAAAAACACTGATGACAACTTATGCTGGAGAGGCTGTGGAGAAAAGGGAACACTTCTGCATTGCTGGTGGGAATGCAAGCTGGTACAACCCCTATGGATGTCAGTGTGGCGATTTCTCAGAAAATTAGGAAACAACCTTCCTCAAGACCCAGT